>BQNB010086142.1:0-28278 GCA_026074375.1 Tanacetum coccineum | reverse complement strand
GTATCCGACGTGACTACTATATTATATTACTCGATTAGTCGTAATCGACGAATCAGTTTTTGGCTCCGTTGCCTGGGAGAGTTGTACGATTTTCACGTTTTGTTTCGAAGTGAATGCCTTGAAGATCCTTTCTCTTTTGAAAGTTTAATTTCGTACTTATAAAAATAAAAATAATAAAATCTATTTCTATTTCATTTTCTTTTATATAAAAATTTTAAAAATACCAAAAATATTTTTATTTTATTTTTTATATATATATATATATTCTAAATAAAAATAAAAATGATGATAAAAAAGATTCACAAAGAAATACTAAAAATTTTGAAATACCAAATTTCTCTGTTTTACTTTTGGTGCATGAGCACGTAATCTTGGTCAAACCAAATCAGTTTGCATCTTCCCAATCCCGAGAAAAGTTTACAATTTCGTCAAGAAGAAGAATCCGAGTTCGATAATCTTTTTCATGATCATATAAAAGGAGAGGACGAGAACGTTGAAGACGTCCAAATGGCCGATCATTTGAGACCGATGGAAGAGCTACTCCGAATACCTATCGTAGGTATAGAAGATGCTATCATTGTTACAGCCGTTCTTGCAGATCAATTTGAATTGAAACCCGAGTTACTTGATTTCATAAGTAACAATCCTTTCTATGGTCTTGAAAATTGTTGATCCCACTTGAATAGATCTTGCTTAGCTTGTAAAAGGCTTAGTTGTATTGAATAAATCCAAGACAACTATGGTAGAAACTTTGATTAAATAAATCAAAGACTATGCGGAATCTAGTCTATGATACTAAAAAGAATAATCAATGAAACAGTGATGAACAAGATTGTATAATACCAAACTTTAAGCCTCAATATATTAATACGAACACTCTTGATAGTGTTAGGGTTATACAAAAGCTTGAAGCTATAACAAAACGATTTCTAGGTCTCTAACTCTATGCCCTAGGACCTCCTTTTATACACCAAGAAGTCCTAACAGGCTTACAATATATTCCTAAGTTATCATGATCTTCTAATCAAATAACTTATACGTATCTTTTACAAAAATATCTCATACTTATTACATAAGTAGTACTAACTTATAACTAACAGTACTAACTTAACTCTAGCAGCAGAAACACTCTAACAGTCTTAACTTTTACACTAGTAGTTGTAACTTTACTCTAGCAGTAGTAATGACTTAGAATATTTCCTGCAGTCTTCACCAGTAGTAGAAACATAACCAGCAGTAGTAACTTCTAAATTGGCATCAGTAATCTTCAACAACACTAAGAAGACTTTTATCCTAACAACCCCCTAAGAATGGAAGTGAGAAATGAAAATTGGATAAAGGTTTCGTGTAGTAATTTTTAGATGCTATATCTTGCAATGGTTGTTTTGTATTTTGAATAGGTGATCCTTTTGGTAACGAAAGAATAATCGTATAATATATCTTTTTGGTTGCAGAGACAGGGTCAAAGAGTTGGGCAAGAAAGTGTGGAGAAAGAAATTGGATTCATACAAGTGGGACATATGTAATAAGTAAGCTGTTACAGTTTTTAATATTTAGTGCATATGGAATTACAAAAGATTTTTTCTTCTTGGAGCACCCCCGGGTATAAAAAGGTTGATGTATCATAAATAAAAAACCTATTACATAATTTTAATAAGCAATTCCAAACACCTCTTTAAGGGTCGACGAAACCATTTTTGTCATAGGTTCTGTCAATAACCAAATAGATCATAAATTTATTACATGTAGCTCAACAATATTTTTCTCCTACCTTACATGGACGGTTGCCTTTTATATAGTGTTATCCTAACTATGATCCATAACATAACCTAAATATGCCTTAATCTTAGAGAGAGAAAGAGAGAGAGGGTTTTAAAGAGAGAAGGAAAAGAGTGTGGATGATTACACATAGAAGAAATAGTAACCAACACCCTTCTAACAAGCTAGGATGGTAGTATTTATAGTCCAAGGCCCTTGTTGGCTCGTGGGATTTGTATTTGGGTCGATCTTGGCTTAAAGTAGGCTAAGAGCCCAAAAACCAATAATATTATATTGCAATCCAAGCCCGTTAAACCCGACTAGCCTATTACAATACAAGACTATTAATTACTAAGATGAACGATAACATTCTTGTTCGACTTAATAAAATTAAGGCTAACAATCTCCCTAAATGTTGAGGTTATCTTGATTTGACTCTTACGCTTAGCCTTCTTCGGTCTTGTCTTCGTCTTTTCTTGTTTGTAATAGCTTTTTTCCTTCATGCTTCGTGATCTTGATCTTGAGCCTTCATCTTTTGACTTTGAGTTCTTGAGATCTTTAATCTTGCATCATCTCCTTGTCTTGAATTATCTTGATATGACGTTCTTGAACATTTTGTGCTTTTGACCACCATGCTCATACTTGTCTTAAAAGATTACAATCTCTTCTTCTTCATCAAGCTAACAATCTCCCCTTTCTTGTTTGACTTTGAAGATCTTTGATGATATTGAGGAAGTTCGAGATTATTAGAGTTGCAAAAGAGTATTAAGACATGTACTTGAGCTTTCATCATGTATTTATCTTTGTCGAGCGATGAATATGAACATGTGGTAATGAATCTGACTTTGCTGGAACGAGGCTGCAACAATGACGTTTGTACATGCATTTGAATGTTAGTAATAAACAGCAGATATGGACGAATATGGCTTTGTATTCGTCAAGATTCGGTTACAATAACCTCTGGTTCCGTGAGGACCGACCTGTGATCAGGTAGGTTCAATTTGGAAGAACCTCCTTGACAGGGTTTCCAACTTAAAGCGTAGGATCTTCTAACACAGGTGTATTAGATTTACCATGCTCGCTTGTTCTCATTACCGAAACGTCTCAAAGCAGACAGCATGATAAAAGTGATTCAGTTAGTTACTATCTTACTGGTTAAGTCGTCAATTCATTTACTAGACCAAATTGATATCCAGTTAACACAAGCTTGATTCATATAGAATCTTGTAAGTCACCTACCGCAATACTGTTTGATGATGACACTGGAAGGATTTCCATTCGTCATTGTAAAATACTAAAGAGTATCACTCTGATTGTTCTGGCAAGATCACAAGGATCATGCGTAGGACTCTTTGATACCAACTGTTATATAATGATGAACAACAAGTGTTTTACATGAATTGTGTCCTAATGAGATTTATAATTTGGTCTCTTCTTGGCTCTAGACTCGATTTGTGCACTTTGGTTATAGTAATCAGAGGCTGGAGCTGACTGTCACCTTTTCAATATCAACAATCTCGGAGTGAGATGCTAATAGATAACGTGTGTATCATCATGACAAATGTTACAAGTCTCTTTTGAGAGAAACATGAATGGCTGGGAAGGGTTGTGCATTGTATCACTCGGTCCATGATGTCTATCTTCAATACCAGTAATCATCTTTGTGATTCTGATAGATTATGTATTGACCCGGTTTCTGCCTAAGTGTATGGAGAGCTTCTTTCTTTAGACCCTTTATCCTTACATTTCTTTTTCATTCTTTAACCCCTTCAATGTTTACCAAGACATCATTACTATCACCATATTGTGATTATTCTGGTGATAACTCATGTCTTAGTGTACATTATTCCCTTATTCTCATTCATCTCTAATCATACCTAAGGACTTCTATTTCTAACTATGAAATGTCCATGGGTAGATCCCTCTGGTTTTGGTTGGATCATAGGACTAATACCTAACCTTAACCACCTTATGACTTCATCAACGTCATGAGTTAATTGGTTGTTGGGTATAGTGATCGAAACCATAAAACCTTGAAAATCAATCAAAGTGTTTGATAGAAACCAAGACGTTTTTAACACTTTGAGAGTTTTACTTTTTTTTCTTTTGAAATACTCCCCTACACATGTGCATCGAGATTCAAAATTGTTTCACACATGTGGGTAGAAGTTTTGCACTTAGAGTCTTAAAGAACACATTCTTCTGTATCACATTTTAATCACATTTTCTCCCTTCTACAGAAAATAAATAAATCCTTGGTATTTTGAATACCAAAAGATTAAATTTTGAGACATAAAAAGTTTACATGGGGAGAAAAATAATACATGACTTATTGAACATTTTTATTTCTACCCTTTCAACAATATAGTCGGAACCACATACTGAAACATTTGACACCACTAGTGGAAAAAAATGATAGGACACACCAAAACTCTTTTTGACGATAGGATTAAGATGACTGGTTTATACCACACAACGTAAGATACTAGTATTTAAAATACCCGTCAAGCAGTAGAACATTATCCAAAGATAAACATAAGAGTATGTAAATATACCCGATGTGTATATGTGTTGAAAAGACATGAAGCACACAATTTTAAAATGACCTGATACGGTCTTGAAGAAAAATTATGCATAGTCTCCACATGAGTTTTGACACTGAAGTACCGACTTTTGAAATCCCCTGAATGGTTTTGGAATACATAACATTTAACTTTTAAAAGATGTATCGCCACAACATTCTAAAAGTACTTTTGGTTTTAAAAGCTCCAACTTCAAAAATTAATCCACATAAATATGACATTTTTAAGAAAATAGATACCATACTTTTGAGAAATTATTTGAGGAAGGGAGTGTTGAATACACAATTTGATAGATACCACAAATAATATACCTACATTAGTATGAACTTTCAAAAGTACTTTCAAAATTGTGTTCAAAACTATTTTTGAAAACCACTTAAAGAAGATTTCTCTTCTTTTGCTTGAGTAAGCGTACTGAAACATACACTCCCCTGTGACATATGGGTCCAGATTACATTTTGAAGTAACTATAAGCCATTATCATGAACTCAAAATTTAGAATGTTTTGTATGGTAGCTATAACACCCTGTGTTTTCAAGTCATTGACGACGTCGATAAATGTACTATTTAATTTTAGTGTTGTACGCGTTTGCTTCTAATTTCATTAATTAAGTTTAAAAACTCTGCGTAACTAAAATTAGCGTTCAATGAAGACGGCATCAAACAATTAATATTTACCTCAAACAAGGGTCAATTAATTAATTTTGAGGTAAAATTTTAACTTGTGTTCATTTTAATTTTATCGGATACGTAAAGTAGTATACGTTTTTCGCGATAATTGCGTTTAGGCACTTACCCCCTGGTGAAACCACCAAAACTTTTCTACGCTTCAACAAATACCCACATTTATACCCAATACATAAAATTTACTCAAATATATCATGTATAGCTCATTTATGCCGAAATTCTTGCAATGGATGCAAAGTTATACAAGTGTTACATGAAAAACTCTTCCATTTGGTCAAAGTTCAACACTACCTCATTAATACCACACCATACCTTTGTCCATAATTGACCTAGAGAGCCATCATCCGTAAGACCACTGACCCCATACCTAGACCTAACATGTTCCCATTGACTGTCCTACAACGCATATATTCACTTATCTTATAGAAATGAGCTCAGACAAGGCCTTAAGCACTTAGTAAAATTTTTTCACAAACTTTCTCTCTTTCTCTCTATATGCTACGGCATCAAGCAACAACCAAACCAAACCCATATCAATTTTTATACAACCCATACACACCTATACACATCCATTATAAGACATTCTAAGGTATTTCCAAGCATTGGCTAAGCATTTCCAAGTATTAAGCAAGTGAAAGAAAGTTAGGGTTTTTACTAAGTAAACAAGGGTTTTATTTGTGCAAACTTTGGTTTTGGGTGGGCTAAAACCAGGTGTTTAGCACGAGTTCATCATCATCATCAACCTCATAATGTTATTACTTGAACTCTTTATGTTCTTACATCTTCATTTTTACTATGCATATTATTATCGTATTTAGCTTATATCACCATTTAGGATTATTAACATGTAAAGAGAAGTTTTTAATTGTTGTCATCATAATGTACACATTTATATATCCCATGATGTTATTGACATCATGTTAAAATGGTCACACAAGTGATTTACACTCTTGGTTAAACATGAAAATGATTATGGGTTAATTATGGTTTTTATAGTTTCATAATATGTTTCAAGATAAAGAAATACATAAGACAAGTTAATATTGACTATGGACTTTTAATCATGTTATTAGAACACTAAAATAAAGTTATCTTGGAAGAAATACATTTGTACACACTTGGTTATGTATAAATATGATTATGGACAAAACTAATAAATTAAGGGTTACTTAAGCAAAGTTATGGTTTTAAAGTATGATAAGGCTTTGTTAATTCTTGGTAAGCTTGGTCAAATGAGGACTCTTATGGACATTGACCTGGACTCCAATATCTAAATACAATACCTTATAACATAAATGTATATATAAGACTTATAGGTAAAATACAAAAGTAAGTAAAGTATAAAGAAAAGGTAAAAAAATAAATGGATTCAACAAGCTCAACCAAACATTCAGTCCAAATTCGTGGATAAGACCTATACCCAATTTATATTTTATAAAATAAATACATATTTTATAGGATTCCAAAATGTGATCATAATCGAAATTTTTTCAATTTATAACGAAACGAGGTTATGAATTTCGCAAGCGTTTTACGACATTAATACTTATTATTAAAACTATTTTTATAAAGTTACTATTCATGACAGAAAGATTAATATTTTGTAAACCTCATAATAAATAGACTTTTCAATACGAAAATGTCCTCGAGAAGAATCAATTAAAAATGGCGCTATAACGAATAAAAAACTATATGTTAATCGGTTTTACGAGCAATAAATCGATAAAAATATAATAAGGTTTGCGATGTGAACAGTAATTTTTTCTGTTCAATAGTAGGATCCGAAATTCCAAAACTGTCAATTTATGATAACTCAGTCATGATACGAAAAGATGGGCTAAGAAACGCGAGAATTCCGGTTTAAAACACAAAGTTACTCCAGTTTTGCTAAAACATGTAAAATTATAAACTTTTTAACTTATTAAACAGAATTGAGAGACAATTTTTAACCAAACCATAGTTGGTGTTGAGCTATATAAATATGATGAGGGTATCAAAGTACTATATTACTAGGGAGTTTCATAATGAAGCCTCTTCGGATGGCGTATCGACGAGTTGTTGGATTTACGATTTAAAGTGTCCTAACTCCTCGAACGTCATGTCATAACCTCTTTTGGGGGGGGGGGGGGGGGGGGGGGGGGGGGGGGGGGGGGATTATGATAGCCCGAACGATTAGTACGATGTAACAACAATAGATTATATTCAATGTTATCAATTAAAGTACTTCGGTACTTATTACGACCAAATGATAATTTAGTGCATTCGATCTTTTACGTGGACGCATTATCAGCGATAATTTGGATTATCCGACCTCAAAGGTGAGTTCATAGCCCACGTTATTACATGCTTTTGTTTTACAAAGTTTTTGGGGTGAAAAACTGCAAGGTTTTACAACTGTACACCAAGTGGTTAAGTATTCACAATTATGATTACATGTTTCCTAAGTAGCGATAACCAATCTGAGCCCATTATCATGAACTGTAATTACGAGACGCGAATGTATAAATAGATCTATTGGGTTTCTGACAACCCCGTTTCGTTGATTAGCTACACTTCAACTAGCGAAAAACGAACGTATACCATGTCGAATATAGGGATGTTGCGGGTTTGAACAAATCACCACGGGCAAAAGGCCACAAAATATTGCATCCATCCCATGTCAAGCTTCCGTGCCAGAAGGCTAGAGCAACAACGAAATTTACAATTATTATGATATCTCATCTGCATCTGTTTGCATTATCATACCCTTGGAGAGATCTTGTGGTCCCTACAATAGAATGATTTATTCAAACCTATGAATTCACCAACAATAATGTTGACGTTTTGTAAAGCAATGTTTTTATAGGGGGATCACTAAGCCGAGTGCGATGGATACATGGTGGTTATGATTTGAATTCATGCATTAAAGATTTTTGTCGGCATTTCAATTTTGTTATCTGTCCCTGGGCTGAAAATCTTTTTTTTTATGAATTTTGATCAAGTGAACAAGTTATAAAGCTTCGGTCTTCATGTAACAATTCACTTTGTTAAAATCCAATGTATCGTTTTAACGACTTTTTTGTCGTTCGATATATAATCTTGTGTTATTGAACTGCGAAGTTAACTACCACCAGGACACCATATTCCGCTGCGACCCAATTTGGGGTGTTACAGATGGTACAACAGCCAAGGTTATAGAGAACCAGTCAATTGTTTTTGCTGGATCTCATAACCGTTCCAAAAGTTGTTGTTTATAACAAGGGATTTACACGGGACTTAACATATGTGCATAAACATCATGCTACACTACTTGTTTGCATTTTTAAAGTTTATTTTGGTTGGACATAGATGCATTCATATTGATATACGGTTTTATATATATTACGTATATTTACTTGAGGGTATATTGTAAAAATACAAAGATGAGTTTGCATTCCTTTCGCACAACTCTACAATTACTTTAATATAATCGGCAATTTATATAAATAGGGGAAAAAATCCTTTAGGCAAAGGTAAGTACGATAAGCTCGTAGGAGGTCCTAAGCGCTACCTAAACATTAAGCTATCGAATATGATACCGTTTACCTATCATTCAGTTATGCCATATAGTGCATTCCGTCGTATTTACCCATACCACCTAATATAATAATTATATAAGTTAAAGTTTTGCTCGTATGCCGAGCAGTTTATGTTTTCAATTATCAGACATTACCTACACATCTGTTCATATTATTCCGCGCACATAGAGATTCCAGGGAGCTTTAGATGAGTGAGCTAGAGGGACCAATGCAGGATCAGCCTCTATCTGCTGATCAGCCATCACCAACAGCCACTATCACCAGGCTAACATTGCTGACTCCTAATTTCGAAGAGGAAAAGGACGGAGTGACCCTAGAGGAGGATCCAGCTGACCATCTCTCCGAAGGAATGAGACATATGATAATGAGATCATCTGATGATGACAACGATGATGATGATGTGAGAAGGTACAGATATAGAGGACGAGGAGGAGGAGGAGCCTCAAGCTCCGGCACAGACCCTTCTGCTATACCTACATGATGACCCTGTCCCCTCAAGCTTGAGGAAGCAGAGGCAGTTACGACTGATGATGTCTGCTCCTAGTCACCCACACCATATCATTTGCTTTCTGGACCAAATCACCGTACTGTACGATGTCTATTTAATGCATACTCCACAATCACCATCTGCTGATACATTGCATTACCGAGTTTGCTGCTGCCAACTAACGCCCTACCTTCCATCGTTACCAAGCCACCAGAGATGATAAGTCACGAAAAGATAACAGAAGAGTACTAGCAACTAGAGTACACTTGAGAGCACCCTGGGCCCATAGACAAAAAGATTAGTCGTATATCTTGTTTTTTGGTAGTTATATTTCACAACACTTGAGTATACTCGGTTTAGTATGTAAAAAAAGCTGTACTCTTTTAACCCTAGGTTGCCGTTATCTTATATCTATGCATAACGTGGTACTCAACCTATCCATACTGGTTGGATCACGGATGTCATATTTTCCCTTTGAATGAAACTTCATATACATTTTGTACCCGTGTTGACTTTCAGCGAAAACAATTGACCACAGTTGATCCAGGGATGAGGTGGAAGAGGAAAAAGATACGGGTTGAGCCCCCAATGAGTGGCTAATGCTATCGAGGCTAAATGTCAATATGAATGAAAACCTACATAGGCTCGAAAGTCAAAGAGCCCGAACCCAACAACCAGAATGCAAGGTAGCCGGAATGAACACAACCAGAGAACTAGTGGGAAGGACCCCTAATGGGAAAGGTACTGATAAAAGGGCGGGCAATTACATAGAATAAGGCCACATGGACCCAGGAATGTAGTAATCCTGCTACTGCTAGGAAATCAACGAACTCACCTCTGTTATGAGTGTGGAAGTCCGAGACATCACGAGATGAGTTGTACCAATAGTAACGTTTTCAGAAATGTGTGGGAACAAAAGATTAGCACTCTTCTGACACGCCAGCTTAGAGAATAAGAGGAAGTGGAATAACACATCCAAGAACAATACATCACCAAACAACAAAGCAAACAAGAGGCAAAATACGGGCAACGCTTACGCTGTGGCAGGGCACAGTGAGAAGAAAAATTTACTAAGCGGGTCCAAGCCGATGTCGTCCTAAATGCAACTATCCTCATGATTGTCCCAGGTGCTCCCAAATGCCACAATGCAACATCGTTTTGGCCATACTGGTCCGTACCTGTAGAGACCTACACATGACATACTATCAAACACCAAGAGGCAACCGAGGACACGTCCAAAGGATAATTGTTTATGAATGTGGATCATCAGGGGCACCTACAAGAGGGATTGCCCAAGCTAAATAACCAAAGCCATAAAAACCCAATTGGAGTAACTGGAGCACATGGAGAGGGTACATACCTTAAGAGGAGGAGACACCGATACAAGACCCTAACAACACAAGGATGAGATATCAAGTTTGAAAGATAAAGTTGACGATCGCCTTGCCTACAAACCCTAAATTGGAACTATCATAAAAACTTTCATTTCCTTAGAATTCTCAAGTGTATTTCCCAAAATTTTTCCGTTGTACCACATGAATATTCAAGTATCTCTCAAATTCTCGATAATGTAGAATTCGTCAATATTACCTTCGGTTCCTTCTTTACCTCTTACAAACTACCTCTAACAGAAACGAAAATCATGAAATTATAACAGCTATTTTGACAAAAAGAGCAATGCATTGTTAGTTTCCACAATTATACATGGCCTGATCAACTATGTATAAATTCATGAAGGTACCAAGCCGTGCTCAAAGTAGTCACTCTAAAAACCTCTTGTTAAGTGAAAACAATTCAACTTATATCAGGATTTATGTGCGTATCATATAACGCGGATTACTTTTGGAAATCGAATTAGTAACCAAATCAACCAAGCCGGCCTTCACGTATCCGTCTTATTATAAAGTTGCATATATTACACCAACTTCCTAAGACGGAGAAGCCAGACACATTACTAGTCCCCTATGACAATTCGGGCTATCGAATTTGCTCGCCATAAGAAGATTTACAAAAAAACCCATCCAACACATAAACTTAATGCTAGGGTTCGATGCTATAAATCCTGTATGGTCTTGCGTGGCGAAGTACACAGTGGTCAGTGTAAGGTGTGCCGAGAAGAGTTGTTTCGCAATCCCCATGTGGAAATGAAACCTAATCATACACGGTAATTGGAAGTAACAGGGAACGGGTGATACGATTAAACATCAATCGTGCACTAAAAATGCGAAGTACATGCCACAAGGATTTCCCTAATAAGGATACTTTTTTTGGCACATGTCACTGCAAAGGAGGTTGATAGACAATCGAGTAAGAAGCGCTTGAAGACGTGCCAATAGTTCAAGATTTTCCTGATGTATCCCCTGAGGACTTGCCGGGTCTTTCCTCGACTCGACAATGGAAGTTCCAATTGATTTTGGTAACCTGATGCTTCACCTGTAAGGCACGAGCACGCTCATCTGAATGCGCTTCCGAAATGAAAGAGTTATCGGAGCAACTAAAAGAGCTGTCCGACAAAGGCCTTATAAGACCTAGTTCCTCACCTTGGGGATCTCCGGTCTTGTTTGTCGAGAAGAAGGACGGATCATTCCAGATGTGCATTGACTATCGGAATTACACAAACTGACAAGTCAGAAGAACCGTTATCCACATCCCCCGAATTGATGATTTTTTTGATCAACTACAAGGGTCGAGTGTCTACCGAAGATCGCCCTAAGGTCAGGATTTTCACCACTAAGGGTTCGAGAATTAAGACATTTACCAGAAGGACCTGCCTTCAGAACCATCGTTATGGCCATTACGAATTTTAAGTTATGCCATTTGGTTTGACAAAACGCACCTTTAGATATTCATGGACCTTATGAATCGAGGGGTATGCACAACCATATATCTGATAAATTCGTATTGTCATTTATTGACGATATCTGAATTTATACGAACGAACAAAAAGACATAAAGACACAGTAACCTTAAGCAAATCATAGAATTGCTACCGAGAGACGAGATGTATGCAAGTTTTCCAAAATGTGAATTTTGGATTCCTAAGGTACAATTCCTCGGTCACAGTGATCGATAGTAGAAGGAATTCAATGTGGATCCAGCCAGATTGAATCCCATTAAAGATTGGCACAATTCCTCCTCAGTCACCAACTGTGATTCGTCAATTTTTAGTCTTGCTGGGTATTAATACCGTAGATTCATTGAAGGGTTTTCAAGATCGCCAAACCGATGACCAACTTACTCAAAAGAATGTCAAGTTGAGTGGGGCGATAAACAAGAACAGCTTTTCGAACTGTTTAAAAAGCAAAAACCTGTCAGGCACCAAGCTGCATTACCTGAAGGAAAGCGAAGATTTCATCATCCGCTTCCTGCGATGCTTCAAAGAAGGGAATTGGGTGCTGACTTTGATGCAGAGAGAAAAGTGATTTCTTAAGCATCACGCCCGTTGAAAATTCATGAAAGAACTATACAACTCATGAAATGGAACTTGTGCAGTGGTGTGCGCTCTCAGACCGATACATTATTTTGTATGGAACTAAGTGTACGTGTTCACACGATCACACGAAAGAAATGAAGATTTTTGCAACACATGTTAGATCAAAAAAAAAGAGTTGAAACATGAGGTCTAACGCCGATGATTAGAAGTTGCTATGTGATTACGATTCTGCGACTTCGTTATCGAACCCGGGAAAGCCAATGTCGTTGCTGATGCTTTGAGCCGGAAAGAACGAGAACCACCGTTACCAGTTTCCGAGCCTTATTCATGACTATTTAGCATGGATCCTTCCCAAACAGATCTTACATGCTCAGAACTGAAGCGCGAAATCCAGAGAACATTAAGAGTGTAAGACAGTTTGGGGAATTGTTTGATTGCAAATGCTAAATTTATCCAGAGCGATAGTAGAACAAAAGTTGAACCACTTGCGGATGTGAACACTCTGCCTCAATGGCAAAGTTGGATTACCTATGTATTGTGCTTGGCGGACTATGATCCTGCCCCGCATCCCACAAAACAAAATACACTATTTCAGTCCGGGCTCCGACAAAATGTACCACGACCTGAAGAAACAAACTTGGGTGGCCCAAACATGACATCCGAACCCTATGCCACTTATGTTAACAAGGTGATTGACCTGTGCTAAGGTCAGTGCCGAAAACAAAGGCCAATCGGATTGTTGGTACAAAGGACCCACAGAAAACCCACAATGGAAGTGGGACCCCATCACAATGATTTTTGTCACGACGCTTCCTCACAGAACTTCTCAAGTGACTATGACACATTAGGTAATACGTTGACCGAAAACTCACTAAGTCTGCGTCTTCACACCAAAGAGAGAGACCGATCCTTTGGATAAACTGCACAGAATGTAACCTAAAGGAGTGTGGTCCCGAGGCATGGGATAAATCCCGCTCAATCATTTGTGATCGAGCCCGAGATTCGAGCCCAATTTCTCTGGAAGTCCACTGTCAGAACGCTTTTGGGTACAAATTTGGATCTGACGTACTGCGTACCATCCCACGACAGACGCGCAATCGCGAGAGGACCAATCAAAACTCTCTTGAGGATATGATGCGTGCTTATGCGATCGACTTTGGAGAAAGGTTGGGTTAAAACCCATTTGCCATTGGTCCCGAGTTTCATATAACAATAGCTAACAACCAAGCCTCAAGTCCCACCATTTTCGAAGCACTATATTGTCGACAGTGGTCGTTCACTGTACCACGAGTACCTGTTTGTTGGTGCACTGACGTTGGCTACGCTCCCATACTTCGGCGTCCAAACTCATCTCCAGAGACCACATTGAGAAAAACGTCCAGTTTAAGCACAGGTTGCACGGCCGCTCGTGATCGACGAAGAGTTCGCTGACTTGCATGCGTCCACCAATGGAATCCAAGTCGGGGATAAACGTACTGCTTAAAGTTCGCCAATGCAAGAGTTGTCTGTACGTTTTGGCAAACGGGGAAGTTAAACCTAGGTATGTTGGACCTTTTCAGTGAAAGAACCGGGTAGGCGCATATGCTTCGACAGCTTGAACATCCAGCAGGCGTTGAGCAGAGATCATAATACACGTTCACGTAATCTAATCTACAACAGATGCATAGTGGTATAGCCGACGAACATTAGCCTTCCGTTGGAATGTGACTTCAACATCCTTGATGACAAGCTTCATTTTGTTTTGAGGAACCATTAGAAATAGTAGGGACCTTGAAGTTACAACTGTTGAAGCGCAGTCGGATCCCATTAGTCAAAAGGTATCGATAGAACACCAAGAGCGCTCCTGAGTTTTCCCCCGTGGGCCCTGTGAAGCACCAATTACAAGCCGAATACCCACACCTCTTCCACCCATCCCCCCCCGTCGACAAGTGCTGCAATGTGAGCTTGAGGGAACACGGCACGTTTTAAAACGGGGCAGACCTATAACTTCCACCTGTGTTTTCAAGTCATTGATCGACGTCGATAAATGTACATTTAATTTTTAGTGTTGTACGCGTTTGCTTGTAATTTCATTAATTAAGTTTTTAACAATCGCGAAAACTAAAATTAGCTTCAATGTAACGGCATCACAATCAATTAAATCTTACATCAACAAGGGTTAATATTATTTTGAGATAATTATTAACTATTTGTTCATTTTACTTTTTATCGTGGCATACGTACCGTGATACGTTTATCACGATTCAAATTTCGTTCAAGGCACTTCTAGGAACCACCAAAACTTTTCTAGCTTCAACAAATAACCCACATTTTAGACCCAATACATAAAATTACCTCAAATATATCATGTACAACTCATTATATGCTAAATTCATGCAATGGATGCAAAGTATACAAGTGTTTTTAACCTGAAAAACCTCTTCCCTTGTTGGATCAAAGATCCACACTACCTCATTAATGCCACACCATACCTTGTTTCTTTGACCTAAAGACCATCCCTAAGACCATGACCCATCCCTAAGACCATAACATGTTCCCTTGACTTGTCCTACACCATATATGCATGTATCTTATAAGATATAGCTCACACATGCTTAAGCACTTAGTAAAATTTTCACAATCTTTCTCTCCTTCTCTCTATATGCTACGGCCCTTCCAAGCAACAACCAAACTCAAACCCCCTTACATTTTTATACAACCCATACACACCTATACACATCCATTATAAGACATTCTAAGGTATTTCCAAGCATTGGCTAAGCATTTTCCAAGTATTACTCAAGTGAAAGAAAGTTAGGGTTTTTACTAAGTAAACAAGGGTTTTATTTGTGTCCCTCATTGGTTATGTGGCTAAAAACAAGGGTGTTAAGCCACATAGTATCATCATCATCATCATACCTCATAAGGTTTACTTGAACTCTTTATGTTCTTACAATATGTCCTTTTTCTGCATCGAATTATTCCTTCGTCTTATATCACCCATATTAGATTATTAACATGTAAGAGAAGTTTTTAATACTGATCATCATAATTACACATTATCTATCACCCAGAGATGTTTATAATTGCATCCAAGTTTTCAAATAGTCCACAAGTGATTAACACTCTTGGTTACCCTTGAACTGCTTAAGGGTTAACTTAGGTTTTTATAGATTTCATAATATGTTTCAAGATCAAAGAACTACATCAAGACAAGTTAATATTGATTAGGACTTTAAAATCATGTATTAGACCACTAACTACAGTTATCTATGAAAGAAATACATTTGGTCCCCGCTTGGTTATGTATAAAATATTAATATGGACAAAAACTAATAAAATAAGGTTCCTTAACGCAAAGTTACTGGATTACCGTATGCTACTCGTTTTGTACCTCTGGTTCACTTGTCGCTCAGCTATGCCTCCATCTAGGATACCTGTCCCTCCAATCTCTAACAAGATACTTATAACCTATATGATTCTCTCCGCCTTAAGGTTACAAATACAAAATATACGTCTCAAGCAAACGGTACAAAATTGGATTCCAACAGCTCACCCAACACATTCTTCCAACATACTTTGGTAATACCCTACTCCCCTGTTTTATCTAGTTACACCTAACATCATGCCCTACATTTACGGATCCAAAATGATAAGAAAATCGTAACATTTTTCAATTAATAACGAACGAGTTAATGAGAAAATTATCGCGAGTATTACGAACACATAATACTTTCATCAAACTACTTATTAATAAAAGTTACTATTCATGACATAAGTTATATATTTGTAAACCTCATAAATTTTAATAGAACTTTCAATACGAACACGATCCCTCCGAAAGAGATCAAAAAAAACAGAAGCTATAAAACGAATAACATACGACGATACGGGTTTTACACGACAATTACATCGATAAAAATATATAAACGGTCTGAAGTGAACCTAATTTTGTACTGTTCCCTCCTCATAGGTCCGCAATTCGCCCCTGTTCAATTTATGATAACTCTCTTGATCATCCGAAAAGATCGCATAATAAACAAGCTCGAGATCGTGTTAAAACGCGAAAGTTACGACTCAGTCTGCTAAAACGGTAATTATAAACGTTTTAACTAATTAAAACAACAATTTTAACAGCCCAAACCAATCGTTTGTGAATGACCCTGATATAGAATATGTATGTGGTTCTCAAGTATATAATACTAGGGCGTTTCATAATGCAGGCCTTCTTTTTCGGATTGGCGTATCGAGAGCGAGTTGTTGGATTCCGATTTCCAGTGTCTCTCTACACCACGTCCGACCGTCATGCCCTCTTTCATTATCTGAATAGCCCGAACGATAGTACGATGTAACAACATATAGGATTATATACAATGTAAATCACTTCAAGTACTCGGTACTTATATACACCATATGATACTTTTTCGGTTGACATTTCGATCTGTATAACCGTGCCTAAAGAGCAATTATCTGCGATATTTGATTATCAGAACTCCCTGGTGAGATTCATAGCCCCACGTTTTACATGCTTTTGTTTTTACAATTTTATTGGGAGAAAAACAGATGCACTGTTTCCAACTGGCCCCCATTGGTTCCGTATTCCCCTTATGATATACATGTTTGACTAAGTCTCTGATCACCCCACACTGCTCCCATAACTCATGGCCCTTTAACTGTAGCGCCGCAGAAAATTTTCAACATAGCTCTATTGGGTTGACAACCCCGTCGGTGAAAGCTATCACTAAAGCGCACCGAACTATACCAGTGTCGAATATAGGATATGCGTTATGAACATCTCCCACGCGTCAAAGGCCATATTTTGGCATCATCTACATGACAAGCTTCAGTGTCATGCGCTTATCGGCAACGTAATTTACCTTTATATTGATATCTGCATCTGTTTGCATTTATCATATAACACTTGGGAGCTCTTGTTGATCCAACACTATAAGATTTATCACCCCTATGCAGTTCACCAAGCATTATGAGTTGAGACGAAGTATGTTTACAGCCATGTTTTTCAGGGGATCAATACGCCGCGAGGTGGCGATGGATCATTGTTGTTTTTGATTGTATGTCAGTGCATTAAATATTTTGTCGCATTCATTTGTTATCTGTCATGGGCTGAAAATCGTTGTATTTTGCTCAAGTGAAACAAGTCATATATTTAACAAGATACCACAAATTTTTAATTATTATGAAAAGACATTGAAAGTTCTTTGTGAAAAATTATGTTCAACGATTTTGAAAAACCACATGATAAAATACATCTCTTCTATTTTAGAGTAAGCGTAATTATCAGCTTCAGTGCGCTTTTCTTTCTTGAGCTCAAAACTTTGAATGTTATGAATAAACATCTCAAGACCTGAGAAATTTGACTTTCTCGTTGACATGACAAGGTATCATTACAGATACACTTTCCTTACATTAAAGTCCGGGTTATGCACTGAAATGTACATAAGCCATATGAGAAAATTAGAAGTGACATGTTTTAAAACGTTTGAACTCTTGCTCGAACTTTATTTACACACTCGTGTCAATGTTAATCGACATTTCTAGGTACGTAAATGTTGTCGAATCCCAGAGACATGTCGAAAAGATCCTTTTTGGTATTTTTGAAAATTTTTGATTTTGTATTTTGTTTTTGAAAGGTTTTCTATTTTTGTATTTTGTTTTTCTTGGTTTTATATCTTTGTATTTGAATTTTTCAAAAATATTTATAAATCAAAATAATGAGAAAGAAAAAAATATATACAAGTCAAAGTTTCCATCAGTAGTGACAGTTGTTGCTAGAGTTGAAGTAGATGAAGTTGAATTTGGTTGTTGTTGATGTTTATCAGATGTATCAGCAGTAGTAACAGCGGAAGACTTTAAAACAACTTGATTTTCTCCATTGAAATAATCATCGAACAAAGGACCGAATAGACTTTCCAACCCTATCATTGACGTCATGACTATCATATCTGTTGTAGGAACTTCTGTTGACGTTGTGGTGCGAGGCTTGAACCATTTTGTTCAAACATCATTTGACATTGAGGTTCGAGGCTTGAACTATTGTGTTCAAACATCATTCTTTGACACCAGTTTTGAATCCCTTGTAACACTGGTTTTTGAGATATCAGCTTTTTCAGCAACCATACTCTGAGATTTTCCTTCTTGACATTATATGATGTACCTGCATTTAAAACAAAACTTTGTTCCTTCTGAACATTGATTTATGTACCTGCACTTAAATCCAGAGTTTGTTTGCATTTACGAATTTTTGAGATATCTACATTAGAACCATGTGTGGATTCACTGTCAGCCTTGCTTGTGCAAAAAGCGAATGTCTTTCCTGTTGGAACCCGCCTAAGACCAATAATTTTGAAAATTCTACCCGTGGGTTTCCACCTAAGACAAGATCTAGGAGATGTTTTCTCATACACAGTGGAAGACTTATTAGGATAAAATCTATGTCCTGTGAAGATCTGCCTTACATGATTCTAAGTATGACTCTTCTGTTCTACGGGTTTGTTCTTGTTTGTGGTCTTATGGGATTTAACCTTGGCACGAGAATTCACTTCATTTAGGAATTTTGTTATACAAGCATCATGATTTGCATTAAAGATACATTTATGACATGTAGAACAAAAAAAGTGTTTGGAATCTAAAAAGGGACTAGAATTCCTAAATCAATCTGCTATTTGCACAACATTTGACGTTACACAACTACTCTTAGATATAGGCCAATTCCTAGTCATTTGATTCTTGCTCCTAGGTTTTGGTTTGCTACCATTAGCAGTGTTTTGTAAGTTAGCAGAAGGCATCACACTAGTTTTTGAATTCCTATTTCTTTCTTGTATCTTTTTCCTAGCTTCGTCTAGATAGTGATTATGAACCATGTCAATTGAACTAAATCTTGGCATGTTCTTAGAACTATTCCTAGATTCACTAGATGTAATCATGTGATGGGGTTTTGCAAAAGCAGATTCTCAAACCTTAGGCAAATAAGGAGGAGTGTCTGGTTTTAACAAATCGTTATTCACATCAACTTGGGAGGCAAACCTTGGTTTTGAAATTTTAGGTCGTTCAGATTTAAACGCATTCGGTTGTCTAACAACTGATTGGTTTCTGAGTGGTTGTAAAGTCGGTTTCCCTAAGATTTATGGTTTTTCAAACTTAGTATCTACGTTATTTCCTTTTAACTTTCTTAATTCATTTTTCAAAGCATCCATTGCAAAAACCTTTTCTTGAAGCTGAGCTTTCAAATCAGCATTTTCAATAGACTTTTTGTTCATTTGAGCAATCAGAGAATCATTATGGTCTTTCGTCTGAACTCGTGTCTTTTTGATAGAATCATAAAGATCTTTGTAAGTCTGTTTCAAATGCTCAGTTTCCTTATTTAAATGCTCATTTTCTGTAAGTAATTTAGCCACACTATGTTTCAATTCAATGTTTATTGTTTCAGTTTCATCTATGCCATGTTTGACCTTGGCTTCATTAGTTTTTTCTTTCAAAAATTGACCATGTTGCCTGGATTTTACAAATTGATTTTGACATTTAAGTTCAAGAGCAATACAATGTGCTTCCATTCTTGAAAAATCTTTTGAAATTTGGCAACGGTCTTTTTGAGACAAATATTTACAAACTCAAGAAATTGATTTGGAAATTCAGTTGTTATGTTATCAAGTAATGGATCAAGCAAAGGACTTGTATCTTAACATTCTTTAGTATACTGGTCAACCCCTCCTGTAAAATCCCGTTATTTTAGGTCATTTTACGACTCCATTCTTGCCATTATTTATTTTTAGGGTTTTACGCGTTTGCTTTTAATTTTCATCGTTTAGTTAAATCGCGTAAACTAAAAATCAACATTCAATGTAAACAGCCATCAAACAAGTAAATGTTTACGTCAAGCAAGTGTTATATAATTATTACGAGGATAATTTATAACTTTTCATATTATATTTTTATTGGTTACGTAAAGCGTTTACGTTTCGCAATAAAATACATTTAAGCGTACACGGAAGCACCAATACCCATCTATACTCAATTAAATACCCATTTTTATACCCAATACACAAAAATTATATCATTTCTATGTATAAACCACTAAGGGGCCGGATATAATAAGATAAAACATAAGACCAAAAATTCAAATTACACTTCCAAGTATTAAGCACATGTTTATTCATCCACTAAGGTCATATCCCTCCTCCTAGGGAGGAGGAGAGCACCTTACACACATGTACTCTTACCACCTCCTAAACACATGGTTTTGCTAGTGGTTTGTCTAATACCTCTAGTATATAAGGGTGTACCATGAAAGATTTAACACACACACTTATAACTTTGCAAGTAAACTTTCAAAACATCTCTCTTGTTCCTCCACCCATACCCACAGCTCATATTCATCAATTATGGTCTTCATAGTTTTTATTCTAGCAAGGTATCAAGTGTAAAAGTGTTCTTAGATATATTATATAAGGTGTTGCAAGGTATTTTGGAAGCTTGGGTATTGATTTTTGCAAAGGTTTATATCAAGAAAGAAACTAGGGTTTTTAGGGTTTCTTGGAAGTATTTAGGGTTTGCAATCTAGGGTTTGATTGTGTTCTTCATCTTCCTACACTTCTCTAAGGTTTACTTGAACCTTAATCTTTCTAATTCTTCATTTACATATTTTACATACTTGTTATTATGTTAATCACCACCTAGGGTTTGTTTTTATGGTTTATAAATTAAAACAAGCATGTATATAATTTGAACCTATTTATTCCTATGTTGAAATGATGTTAAAAATATGATTTAAACACAAGAGAAATACTTTGTATAATTGTTGGCAAGTTTATGAATGTAGTTTATAAATTAATTTGTTGAAAGTTATTATTAAAGTTTATACACAAATAAAGTGAGGACATTTTATCTTGGACAAAAATGATGGACATGGACATGAGGACTCAAAATATATAAGACTTGTGGTATAAAGTAAATTAGAGGACTTGTACAAATTAATCAAGTAATGATTAATAAAAACTAGTTTATACACTTTATAAATACATATGAACTGTTTTAATGTTTCTGTTTAAATTAGAATTTTATAAAATTATGTAACCTTGTAATAAATAGTACATATTATGAGGATCGTAAACATATAAAGAACTCGAAAAACCAAGCTATAACGAAGAAGTTATGACATTTACGAGTTTACGATAAATAAATATATAAAAGTGTTTTTATAAAAGTTATTTTATAAAAGTGGTTACTGTTTCAGATCTGGTAAAAATATATGGATGTTTTATGATGAAAGTACATGTTATAAGGATTCCAAACATATAAGGAACTCGAAAAACGAAGCTATAACGAAGAAGTTAAGATATTTCCAAGATTACGATAATTAAATATACAAAAGTGTTTTTATAAAAACAGTTTTATAAAAACTGGTACAGTTTCATATCTGATAAAAATAAATGAATATTTTATGATGATAGTACATGTTATGAGAATTCCAAGCATATAAGTAGAATGTGAGTAGTGAGAAAAAGTGAAAAGTGGTTAATATAAAAGCTGAAGTGTACAGTAGTTGTGACATTTCTCTCTGATAAATATTTATAATATATTTTTATGTATGATGTTGATCAGTAGTGTGCGATTAGATAAGTGAGTTGACACGTTGAATATCACTCCGCCCTCATTAAGTAAGGATGGAGATTTGGTAAACGAAAGTGTGATGTCTACGAGTTATACAGAGACTCGACATTGTAAGGTTTTATAACTTATATAGTACGTTTGTATAGAATTAGTTTTGAAGGTTTATCGTTATGTTTCGCAACTAGCAGACTATAAGGTTTGTATGATAACGCAGTTTGTCTAACCTCGTTTAGTTTGAATATGATCTATAGATACTGTCGTGCTGATGTTCTGAACATAGTATTAATAAGAAGACAAAACTCGTCGGAGTTTAGCAGTTAATTAAAATGAGCAAGTTTACTGAATTTCAAAGATTTCAGATAATAGAATTACATAAACTTAATAGTATTTATATATAATAATATTTAATCTGTGATTTCTTATAAAAATATAGACAGTTCGGATCAAAACTAAAAATTAGTGTTTGCGAGTCGTTTCTGAGTCAGTTTGGGCTTATAAAAACATTAAGAAATATTGTTCTGTATAAGTTTATATCAATATTTTATATACGTTTTTTAACCTTTTGATAATTATTAGTGTTGTATAAGACAATTTCTTAATCTAATTATATTAATTATCATTATATAATCGAATAAAAATATTATAATCATTGATATTATACAATAAATCAATTGTAGCGACAAAAGATAACATTTTAGTTTACAAATCACAAATACATATATCATTTATTTAAACAAGACTATCGATTTAAAAATTGTTTTGGACTTTTAAATTACAAAGCTATTAAGGTGGGTGATACCTATATAACTTGCGTGTATATTTACTATTAAATACACGCTATACATTATTCGGCCTATAATAATTAGGAATTAGGTTGTATTCGGATTTCCCGAGACGATTTACATACTTGATTTATATAATCAACACATTCACTTGAGGTGAGTTCATAGCCTCGGTTTTATACAATTATAATAATTTACAACTTTGGGGTGAGAAACATGCATTTTTTACAATTAGACGCAAGTACACTTTAAACAAAATTACGAGTTTGCCTAAGTAGCTATAACCCACTATTGCCCATGAATCATGAACTGTAAATTACTGGATTGTAAGCGCGAATGTTATTGTTAGCCTTAAAATATGTCGGCTAATACGGAATTACATTAGTTTACATTAGCCGGACACACAGGGACTAGAAATGTCAAGTGTAGTAAGTAGATTATGTCCCGGGCTATATATATATCCCCTCTACACTTCCATGGAGGGGTGAATAGGATTCATTTTACTTGTAATAAGGTGTGTGTGTTTCTCTCTCTAGAAAACACACATCTTTCCTTTCTCTCACTAAATAATACAATGGCAACTTATTTGTTTAATCCTCTCCGAACTCCGGATCGATCTTGTTAGTGATTTCTTATGGTTAACAAGTGGTACCAGAGCTAACCAGGGGTGTATTGTATCATTTGTTTGTTGTCTCGTTACTGTTCATCTACTGTTCACGTTACTGTTCATTCATATTTTTTTCTTTTTTTAGTGACAAAGTCAAGAAAAACAGTTTTAATGTTGTTGTTTGTTACTGTTTCCTTTTGCTGGTTATATTTTTTTGTGCTCAAACGTCATCTTTTAGAAGCAACTAATCTGGGTTTGTTCATTTTTGTTTCTTCATTGCGTTTTGATGAAAATGACAAAAACATATCCAGTGTTTAAGGAGAAGTACGAAAGTGACCTGCGTTTTGCCTATAATAAAGGATTGCGTTTTGGTATTGCGTTTTGTCTCGGACTGCGTTTTGTTATTGAGTTTTGGTGTTGCGTTTTGTCCCAAGTTGAAGACCTTTATGTTGCACATCTAAACGTTACGCTGCCAAATTTTTTGAAAACTTGCGTTTTATCCTTGTTGCATTTTGTGACGGGTTGCGTTTTGCCCCCCAAGACCTTGTTGCGTTTGCTTGGTTACGTTTTGCTAAACCACAACCAAAACCGAGTCAACTCGGTATTTACCGAGTTGACCCGGTCAAGACTCAACTGAGTCAGCAAATGATCACAATCAACAACAACAACAACATCTCCATAAACAAATCCGACTAGACTCAATAACAACATCAACAGCCTCAATAACCCATCGTCACATTTCAATTACAACAAATCCGACTCGATCTACCTAAACCCATCGTCACATATTATCATCTCCATCTCCTCAAACCACCATCAAGACTCGAATGACAATATGATAAATCATGATCTCAGTTTTAATCCTTTCGTGTATTTCAATTAATTTATGACCCTCAATAGATCAAGACACGAATGGAAACTATCATCATCGATCATGTGAAAGGTATAAAACCCCTCATTCAATTTACGAAAATCAAGAAAGACTCATAACAATTTTGTTATAGTCAATTCTTTATTTCGATTGACATACTTAAACAAAAAATCAAAACCTACCTGAGATCCTTATTAAAAAGACCTTGAAGATGCACTTCTTGGTTCGTGTATACCTGTATGGGATTTGATGTGAACGGATTGGGTTATGGTTTTGATGATTCAATCTTGAAGCAATTGAAAGATTTTGGAGATTGATTATTTTTCTTTTTCTCCTCTCAATCTGTTTTTCCTTTGGAAGAGAGATGGTGGTGAAATATATACATGGGCTTGGCATTCTATTTCTTTAATAATTGGGCTGTGATAGTTGGACCGGGTTAACAATTGATAAACGGGCTATGATTTGATTAGTACGAGTATTATTGGTTTAGCCCGGTTGTGATGAATGAGCCGGGTACAAAAATGTTTTCACGTCAAGTTGGACTAGACAATGTTTTCTCATTGACGACAATTCAAAAATAACATTTGTCCTAGTTTAACGACATTCTTGAACAACAACACAACAAACATGATACATAGCACTAAAACACGATACCGAATATGTTCACTAAAACGTCAAAAAGGCTTAAAGATTAGATTCAAAACGTTATAAGTGATGTCACAGAGTTGAGTTTATTTGGTATCCCTTATTTGAGTTTGAAGTAGGTTTCACGGAGGCATCTAACTTATTTTTCATATTCATCGAGACTTTCCTTCAGACTTGCTACCACTTTTCTTCTAAACCCCAAATCTATCGTTTGATGAACTTGATTGAACGTATTTGCAGTTATGATTGAGACTTTGATTATCTTGTTCATACCCATGTAGGAGTTACAATTGTAGTACTGTCATGGTTATAGCTATCACTGAATAAGAGTTACGTTGTAGTGCTTAATGTCATAGCAGATGCCGATTTGGATAGTGTGTCTCAAGAATGGATGTTGTATCTATTTTGGCTCTTAGTTGAGGGTATAGTGGATTATTTGAGGCTTATCTTTGCACCGTATTCAATCAACAACAGTGCAAGCTTAAGTAACAAATTGGGGTATGTTACTTCATTTTCAAGTTTGGTATATAGGGGGGTTTTACTTCACCAAGTGGGTCACAGCAGATAGCCGACAGAAAATACGAGGATTGGTAAGTTTAGCCAGAGGTGAGAGTATAAGGTTAAGATGTGTATATCTGCACTCTTCAAGGGATATTTGAAGGCTGACTATACAACAATGATACTTCACAGTCCTCAATATCAATTACTTTCAAAGTTTATTCAGATGGTTTCATAATACTTTTCAAGATTGTTGGCTTTATGGACAATTGAACTACGTCAGGTTTTTTTTTAATATGGGTCGTACGCGTCAATGATGCTTCCGAGAGTTCAAAACCATCATGGGGGAATACATGTACTTTGATACTTTGATGTTATCAGGTCAACTTCCAGGGGGAAGTAGTTTATACTACTTCACTTAGTATGGTTTGTGAAGTATTCTGCATGCGTGAGAAGAATTGTTGCTGATCTTTTGCATGTTCCCCCAAACGGATAATCATCACAACCGAATGTCATGATACAGTATAGAAGCAGTATTAGATGGTGTGGTTGACTGTTTCTTCTACTAAATTCCGATGTGCACTTTAAATGTCTATGCTAGAAGATCGTTCGAGCTACATCAACGTTTTAGAATCTGCTAAAGATACGGATGTTGGTTTGGGGGGAAGCTGATTCAGAAACTTAGCCAAAAAGAAGTCTATGAAGAAAGCTTTTAAAGACATGATGCATAAATTGGGGGAAGTTAATCCAACTCATGCATACTACAACATGGTTCCAGATCAAGTAAAGAGACAATGATGATCACAAGCTGGAGTTACAAGTATAAGACTAGAAGTCATAAAGACGTCACCTTCTTCAGCTTTGGAAGCGACTTTGATGTCAATTTTATTTTGTTGTATTATTATTACTTGTTAGTGAAACATTGTAAGTAATTCCGTATATGCCCACATATTGGCGGGGAAGATCAAGTATTGTTAGCCTTAAATATGTCGGCTTTCTACGGGAATTACATTAGTTTACATTAGCCGGACACACAGGGACTAAAAATGTCAAGTGTAGTAAGTAGATTATGTCCCGGACTATATATATATATATATATATATATATATATATATATCCCCTCCATACTTCCATGGAGGGGTGAAGAGGATTCATTTTACTTGTAATAAGGTGTGTGTGTTTCTCTCTCTAGAAAACACACATCTTTCCTTTCTCTCACTAAATAATACAATGGCAACTTATTTGTTTAATCCTCCCCGACCTCCGGATCGATCTTGTTAGTGATTTCTTATGGTTAATAGTTATGAATAGATCTATTTGGGATTGACATCCCCGTTCGGGTGAGTAGTGCTCACTAGTTTCAGAGGTACCGAAACGAAGAATGTATACCATGTTGGAACAATTTGGATGTTGCGGGTTGAACATCTACACGGGCACATTATTTGCCTTAATTTTCATAGACATATATGTTGTAGCTTCAGTGTCATGAACTTAGGGAATCGTAATTACTTTTGTGATACTGTATTTGTTACTTTATCATACACTTGGAAATCTTGCGATCCTACTCTATACATTACTTAAACCTGTGAATTCACCAACTTTATGTTGACATTTTAAAGCATGTTTTTCTCAGGTCAATAAGGTACAAGAACAAGGATACATTGGGGGGTCAACATTTTGGGAGTCATTTTGCATGGATATTTAAGTGCATTACATTTTGGAGTATTTGTTATGTATTAAAATCTTTACACTTTTCAAGGATGAACAAGTTAAGCTATGGGCTTTTGTATCAAACAATTTATTTAATCCAATGTATCATTTTCAAACGACTCATATAGAGGTCGTTCTCATATCTTGTGCCATTGATCTATGATGAAACACTCTCAGCCCCTTATTCCGCTTCGACCCTATTTGGGGGTGTTACACCCGAGCCTTACTCACCTACTGGGTAATCATCTCCTAAGTCTACTCGTGAGTCTGGTTCTCATACTCCACCCACTATCAGATCCCACTCTTTTGCTTTTTCTCATTCAGGCCCTTCGAACTGGAGTTAATAGACACCTAAAATATGATCTCTGATTTTTTGGCTAACCCTAATTTGAATTTTAAGTAGGGGTTTTACTCCCCGAAATCAGACCCAAATCTGACCCGAATTTACTGTTTTGACAACTTTTCTTGCGAAAATTATTTGGCTAACTTCCCGACCTCAAAACCTTTCAGGGCCGGACTTTTTGGAAACTAGATTCTCTGAACTTATCAATGGACATAAGATTCATAAAGAAAAATGTTTTTATCATTAAGATAACTTCCGTTGAACATAGCCCTAAAATCTGTCAAATCCTAAATCATAAATTAACGCAATCTAACCCTAACGAATTACACCAATATGATCCTAATTAAACCCTAACCACTCTAGCATGATTAATATATTCTTAATTACAGAAGTTTTTAAAACCCTAATGATCCACCATATTAATTGATACAAGAAAACTAAAGAAGATTAATTAAAAAGGGTTTAAGAACTTACTTAAAACATTGATTTGATTACACAAATCACCAACTTGAATCTTGATAAAAAAATCTTTTTTTTCTCTCTACTTGGTTCGACTGATTTCACAAAAAAAGGGGAGGAGAGGTTTGTATTTATAGTGAAAATAAAAAGGTTTGGATAATTACCTAATTAAAATCCGACTTTGACTAAAATTGGGTCTTCTTTACCCCTTTTTCTCCCTAAACCGATCGTCCCATATATATATATATATATA
>BQNB010086141.1:0-28278 GCA_026074375.1 Tanacetum coccineum | reverse complement strand
TTATCTTGTGTTGTTGATCTGAGAAGTAACACGCCCCGGACCCTTATTCCGCTGCGACCCTATTTGGGGGTGTTACACTGAGCAACCAAGAAAGCTTTAGAAGAAAGTTCAAATTCAGATAAGTCTTGATGAGGAAGTAGCTCAGAGGTTGCATGAGGAAGAGCAAGCAAAATTTAATGAAGAACAAGAAATGCTTGCAAGAGCAGAAAGAGCTGAGGAAGAAGAAGGTCATAGTTCTGCACAGGTTGAAGAATGAGATATCATTCAAGCAAGGATTAATGCTGATTGTCAATTAGCATAAAGGTTTCAAGTAGAGGAAAGAGAAATGTTTTCCATTAAAGGGCAATCAAGGATGCTAGTAGAACTGATTGCAGCAAGAAAGAAGTTCATTGCAGTACAAAGAGCAAACAAATAGAGGAGTAAACCACCAACCAAAAGTCAACAAAGAAAGATTATGTGCACCTACATGAAGAATATGGCTGGGTACAAGATAGAGGACTTCAAGAGAAAAAGTTTTGATGCAATCAAGGAGATGTTTGACAAAGATTACAAACAGGTAAATACTTGTGTACCTATGGATTCAGAGGGTGTACAAGATAGTAGAGTGAAGGTTGCAGGTAGTGAAAAGGCACCAGAGAGTAGTAAGAAGAGAACAAGAGCAGAACTTGGTGAAGAAAGTGTTAACAGATAAAAGCTGAAAGAATAATGCTGTAACAACCCGAGTTTTAGGTAAACGTTTATCCCGAACTATAACGCTTATTTTTAATTACGTAGATAATTATAGTCGTTATGTTATATATGGTTTGATGAAAATAAGTAATAATAAGGTAAATTTATTCGGTGATTTGGTTTCTATTTGTTTTTTGTGTTTAAGAATGTCAAAAAATTTATTTTACTGCTCCGAGAGCGTAAAAATATTATTTTTGTATTTTTCGTTGTTTCTCTGAGTTTTTGTAAAAACCGTGTTTAAATGTCGTGTTTTGCAAGGTTTAACGTTTTATTAAAGGTTTTAAACTATATTTAGTGGGACGGACTTAAAATATTTACAACTGTGACTCGAGTCTTTGACCGAATTTTATTAATAAAAAGACGACTTGTACTAGTTTTAAAAGGGACTAATGGATGGAAGGGTTAAAATTGCCAAATGATCAAAGTTCTTTTCTATAAAAGGGAGCTCATTTCATCTCTTATTTTTTTAGCAAAATCATACTCTTCCTCCTCCTCTCTTTGACTCCACGATCGGCCACCTAAACAAACACCCATTCTGGTCACTTTTTCCGACATGCAATACAATCCATTTATACCATAATAATTCTTGTGTCAAGAGCTACGTTTCCCACTAGAGGTGGCAAAACGGGCGGCCCCCCCCCACGGGCACCGGGCAAAACGGGCAACGGGCTAAAACGGGCACGGGCAAAAAAAGACACGGGCTAAAACGGGCACGGGCCAAACGGGCACTTATGGGATAAATGGGCTTTTAGGCGAATCTTATTTATTTAATTCTTTTTATGTTTTCGCCGGTTTTTTATGATTTCGCCCGTTTTTTTACGATTTCGTCTGTTTTTTTACGATTTCGTCAGTTTTTTTACGATTTCGTTAGTTTTTACGATTTCGTCTGCTTTTTACGATTTCGTCAGTTTTTTAACGTTATCGTCCGTTTTTTACGTTTTCGTCCGTTTTTTTACGATTTCGTTCGGTTTTTTTCGATTTCGTTCGTTTTTTTACGACGATTTCGTCAGTTTTGTTATGTTTTCGTCCGTTTTTTTACGATTCGGCCTGTTTTTTTACGATTTCGCCTGTTTTTTTACGATTTCGTCAGTTTTTACGATTTCGTCAGTTTTTTTACGATTTCGTCTATTTTTTACGATTTCGTCAGTTTTTTAACGTTATCGTCCGTTTTTTATGTTTTCATCTGTTTTTTACGATTTCGTCACTTTTGTTACGATTTCGTCCGTTTTTTTACGATTTCGTCTGTTTTTTACGATTTCGTCAGTTTTTTTTTACGATTTCGTCAGTTTTGTTACGATTTTGTCCGTTTTGTTACGATTTCGTCAGTTTTGTTACGATTTTGTTGGGTTTTTTTCGATTTCGTCCGTTTTTTTACGATTTCGTACGTTTTTTACGATTTCGTCAGTTTTATTACGATTTCGTCAGTTTTTACGATTTCGTCTGTTTATTTACGATTTTGTCAGTTTTTTAACGTTAACGTCTGTTTTTTACGATTTCGTCCATTTTTTTACGATTTCTTACGTTTTTTACGATTTCGTCAGTTTTGTTACGTTTTCGTTCGTTTTTTTACGATTTCGCTTGTTTTTACGATTTCATCCGTTTTTTTACGATTTCACTCGTTTTTACGATTTTGTCAGTTTTGTTACGTTTTCGTCTGTTTTTTTACGTTTACGTCTGTTTTTTTACGTTTTTGTTTGTTTTTTTACGTTTTTGTCTGTTTTTTAAGTGTTCGTCCGTTTTGTACAATTTCGCCTGTTTTTTTACGATTTCGTCCGTTTTTCATGATTTCTTTTGTTTTTTTTACTATTTCACCCGTTTTTTTACGATTTCATCAGTTTTTACTTAAGACAAACAAGAACGAAAATCCTTTATAAAAACCATACGAAATCGTTAAAACCTACGATAGTTAAAAAATGACAAAAAATAATAGAACGGAATGCAACGTAAAAAAAAACGAGCCAAAAACGCAATAAAAACTGACGTAATCGTAAAAAAAAAAAAATAAAAAAAAAGACGAAAGCATAAAAAAACTGACTTAGTCTTAAAAAAATGGGCGGAATCGTAAAAAATGGACGAAAACTTAAACAAACCGACGAAAACTTAAAAAAAACTGACGAAATCGTAAAAAACTAACGACATCGTAAAAAAACAAGCGAAATTGTAAAAAACGGATAAAAACGTAAAAAAACTGACGAAAACGTAAAAAAATCACGAAATCGTAAAAAAACAGACAAAATCGTAAAAAAATGGACGGAATCGTAAAAAAACGACGATAACTTAACAAAAAAACATGCCGGTAACGTAAAAAACGGCACAGAAATCGTCAAAAACAGCTGACGAGACAAACGTAAAAAAAAAAAACCAACAAAAACTTAAAAAAACTGACGAAATTGTAAAAAACTGACGAAATCTTAAAAAAATGAGCGAAATTGTAAAAAAACGGACGAAAACGTAAAAAACTGACGAAAATGTAAAAAATTGACGAAATCGTAAAAACTGAAGAATTCGTATTTTACTAATTTATAATATAAAACAGGAACGGTCGGGAATCATTTTAATATACAGACGATATTCATAAAAAAAAAGACGAAAAGTAAAAAAAAAAATATGGAAGAAATCGTTATAACAGCTGAAGTCTTTTAGGTTCTATTTTTTTTTTAGGTAGTTTTTCAAGGTTTGTGGCTTTTTGTTTTTTTTTTTCTTTTTTTTACGGCATACGTTTTTTTGTAGTAATAATCTGTCGAAATCGTAATTAAAAAATAATAAATAAATCTAAAAAAAAAAAAAAACTTCAAGATATACGACCCCTAATATCCCAAAACCAACACTACCATAACATTACATCAATATAGACACGCGTTTCACATACTTTCAAGTCAATGATCGAATATCCGTAAAAAACATATATTAAAAAATAAAATAAAAATTATTTTAATTAAAAAATAAATATATAAAATATAAAAAAATAAAAAAATTATTTATGATAAAATTAATAAAAAATAAAAAAAAATATTAAAAACATAATTATAAATTAAAAAAATATTAAAAAATATAAAAAAAAAATAAAAAAAAAAAAAAAAATAAAAAAAAATAAAAAAATATAAAAAAATAAAAAAATAATAAAAAAAAATAAAAAAAAAAAAAATAAAAAAAAAAAAATAAAAAAAAAAAAATAAAAAAAAAAAAAAAAATTAATAAAAAAAAATAATAAAAATTAAAAAAAAAAATAAAAAAAAAAAAAAAAAAAAAATAAAAAAAAAAAAAAAATTAAAATAATAAAAAAAAAATATAAAAAAAAAATATAAAAAAAAAAAAAAAAATAATATAAAAAAAAAAAAAAAAAAAAAAAAAAAAAAAACGAAGGCGGGGCGCGCGAAATCATAAAAACGGGACGAAAAACGTAAAAAAAAAAAAAAAAAAAACGGTCGAAAACGAAAGAAAAAAAAAAAAATGAACGATATTGTAAAAAAAACTAACAAAATCGTTTAAAAAAAAACTGGGTTGTAAACATAAAAAAAACCTAAACTATATCGTTATAAAAACGGACGAAAACCTCGCCCCCTCCCCTCCCATCTCTCCGCCTCGCCGCCCCCCTGACTAGTGATATCTGCAAATCCACACCACAGCTATGACATACGCACACACAAATCGTTAGTAATAAAAATGACGAAATCGTAAAAACGACAAAAAAATCTAAGACTAGGGCGAAAATCGTAAATAAAACGAGTAAATCGTAAAAAAAACGGACGAAAACTTAAAAAACTCTGTACGAAAACATACAAAAACATTTAATCAAAATAATATTACGGTTTGAATAGATAAAAGTGACGGGCAAAAACAACTATTAAATAAATAAGACCCGCCGGGTAGCCCATTTAGTGTTTTACATGTGCCCATAAGCGCCCATTTAGTGTTTTAAATGTGTCATAAGCGCCCATTTGGTGTTTTACATGTGCCCATAAGCGCACATCAATAATAATTTGATGGGCAAAAAGTGCCCCATAACTTTTAAAAAGGTGCCAAAAAGAGCCCATGAATTACCAAATGGGCAAGATTTGCCACCTCTATTTCCCACTATTAAAACCTTACATGTACTAAGTATTGAAGAAGTTGGGTTTTTGGTTGATTCTTGTAAATTTCAAGTATAAGAGTGTGTTCCTAGTTACTAGATTGTTGTTATTAGCAAAAGGTTGTTTTAAAAAAGGTTTGGGTTTGTCTTGTTGCTTGTTCGTTCGTACGGTTTGGTCAAGGGGGAAACAAAATCAAGTTTTGTTCTAGCTTTGTGAGTGTTTACTTGTGATTATATGTTGATTAATTAGATGGTTATTACATGTATATGATTGTAGCTAGATGATTCAAGTGCAAAATTTATTTGGAAGTATTTCAAGTATGAACTTGTGTTTGATAGTTTTAGTACATGTTTTTAGGCAAGTTAAACATGTTGGAATGGTTGAATTTTGATAAAAATGAGTTTTGATATGACTTTTGTTGACCAGAAAGTTTGACTTGACCATAGCGTGTCGAGAAATTTTTGAAATCTAAATTAGGCTTTTTAATATGATAAATGATGTTCTAAGGTCCGTTTTGATATAAGGTGAGCCTTGTAACTCCTAAAAACAAAGATTTTACGGTCGAGTCAAGTTTTAGTTATTTTTTAGGAAAAGTCAACTACGAAGTTTGACTTTTGAAAATCAAACTTGCATATACTTTTGAATATAGTTTATAACAAGCAAAGGGTTCATAATGTTAGTTAAACTAAGATGAAATGCTAAGTCTGGATTATATAATCCTTACTTTCGGCAAGCTTTCTAAAAACGGAAACATTATGAAAAACTTTGTGATATTATTAAGTGAGTCAAAGCGGAATGTTTTGCATCACACTTGGAGATTTTAGTATATGATTGTATATACGTAATTGTAATATATATATATATATATATATATTTTATATATATATATATATATATATATATATATATATATATAATATTTTATATATATATGTATATGCAAGTATGCAATATATGATATATTATACTTTTAGTCACGTGCCGCTATATATGCACTATATACTCACTAAATTTCACTTTTACAGTTTCTGGCTGAATTTTGTAGTCATTTATGACCACAAATAAAATACCTAGACAGTTAATTGATGGTTCTACATTCCTTAGCTCTCCAATAAGTTGTGAGCTACTGTGATTTAAAAAAAATAGTAAGTGGAACTATTTTATAAAAATTCATCTTTAAAAAGTACCCAGATTCGGATCTGAACGCACACCAAAAAGTTTGACGTCCTTAAAAATATTTAGAAAATGTTTTATGGCTAGCGCTTTGAACTGGAGTTAATAGACACCTCAAATATGACTCAAGATTTTTTTCTAACCTTAATTTGAAATTTAAGTAGGGGTTTAATCCCCGAAATCAGACCCAAATCTGACCCGAATTTACTGTTTCGACAACGTTTCTTGCAAAAATTATTTGACTAACTTCCCTACCTAAAAACCTTTCAGGGCCAGAGTTTTCGGAAACTAGACTCTCTGAACTTATCAATAGACTCAAGATTCATCAAAAGTCTCATTAACAATCATGAGATAACATTCGAACAAGATGACTAAAAATTCTGCTCAACCCTAAATTCAATTTTATCGCGTTCCAACTCTAACCGAATACATCAATATGATTCTAATTAAACCCTAAACAATTCTAATTAAGTTTAACATTATAAATTTACAGATTTTTATTATTCCTAATTTATCCATCACTTTATTGTTACATGAATTAAAAAGAAAGTTAAAATAATTAAAGTTTTTAAACATACCTTGATCCTTAATTCTTGAAACCTCAAATCACCAATTTGATCTTGAATAAATAAATAAATAAATACTTTTTTTTGTTCTGCTCTTGAGTTTGACTGATATAAAAAAATATGGGATTATGAGTTTGTATTTATAGTGAAGAGAAAAAGATTTAGATAATTACCAAATTTGAATCATAGTTGGACTAAAATTTGATTTCCTTCCTTTTTTTCTCCCATATCCGGCCAAATAAACATCCCTTTATTTTTTTTTATTTTTTAATTTATTATTATTTACACAAAAACCATTTAATTATGTTATTTTTATAAAAACCTTTATTTATTTAAACATCCTTCTAAATAAAACTAGTTTTTAAATAGCTAAAAATTATAAATAAATTCATTTCATTCTTTATCTCTCTAATGTGATAATACTAAAATCTACTAACTAAATTTTTAAACTAAATTTATATTCCTGCGAATTCCTATTAACCAAATACGTATACATATACATATAAATACGTACACACATGGAATTATATCATTTTCATTGTCACTAAAATGTTAACATAATGAAATATTCATAGCAACCATAACTTCAATCACCATGAGACGATCACGCTCAATGGATTTGTAACCAACTCACATAAGATCACATAAACACATAATTATTGTAACGCATATTGAAACTCAAGTCAATACTAATGGTTGACTAACCTGCTCAAAACACAGTTGTTACAGTATCCCCTCCTTAGGGAAATCTCGTCCCGAGATTTAACTTAATAAGTTCATCATCATCAACAAACAATTAGGAATACTTAGCTTTCATATGGTCCTCACGTTCCCACGTGAACTTAGGTCCACACTTTGAATCTCACCTAACTTTCACGATCGAAAACCCACTGCTTACAACTTCGCTTGCCCATACAAGGGTACAAATAGTAGTATAACAACTCTAATAAAAAATAACCATCCAACTTAGTAAACATTGCCCGTCATCGAGGAAACTCGTCAAAAACGTTAAGTTGTGTAACAACGTAATTCATAGCCTAACCCCACAACTCATCAAACAAGAACTGTCTTGGAACCAGGTTATGAGTTGTTACAAAGCTTAACGTTTTTGAAGAATCGACTTGACTTTGAGTTTATTCAAAATTTGAAATTAACCAAACCACATAAGAACGTTTAAGGGTGCACTAAGGTCTACCAATAACACTATGTACCCAACTTTAATTCGTACTTCCAACTATAACTTGCTCAATGAGTACGTGTGGACACTTAGTTTTCATAAAAATCCTCATAACCTCGCTTCGAGTTCCAGCAGACTTTAACAATCAAAATCCTTCTTGGCTTCAAACTTTTAACCTCACAATCGATAACCTTGACAGGTTCCTTCATAAAACGAATAGTTTTGTGTACCTTAATTTCTTCTAAATGCACATGCAGACTTGCATCCGTCCAATACTACTTTAAATTTGAAACACATCAAATATGCTACTAAATTATTGAGACAATTTTAATCAATAGGCCATAGGATCGATCCCTTTAATGATCTCAAATGGTCCCACATATCTTGGTGCTAACATTTCTTTCTTTCCAAAATGCACTACATCTTTCCAAGATGATACTTCCAACATCACTTTATCACCAACTTCAACTCTAAATGTTTACGTATATTGCCAACATAGCTCTTTTGGCAATCTCTATCCCTTAAAATAAACCCGAAGGTCTTTGATGTTTTAGCATTCACCTTTAAACCAGTCAAACAATTGCTAACATAGGTAGTAATATCCTTCTCTATACATGTCCATCATACATCTCTAAGTCATAGTACGTCTTATCCGCTCCCGAATGTACCAAGTACCTTGATGCATGAGCCTCGTCCATCATTAATGTCCTTACATCACCAATTAATGAAACCCATAATAAATACATACTTCCACCTTCCTTCCTTTCTATTAGTTGGTCCAGGCCACGCAGCATTTCTCCTGTCGCGTTCTCTACCTTGCCTCTTTGCATGAGTACACAACCTAATCCTTGATTCGACGCGCCGCAGTAAACTACAAACTCTTTGGATCCATCAGGTAATGACAATATTGGTGCGTCACATAAATTATCCTTCAACATCTAAAAACTTCCTCTTGTTCCTTGTCCCACTCATACTTCTGAATCTTCTGCGTCAGTGAAGTAAGGGGTTTAGCAATTTTAGAAAAACTTACTTTGAACGTCGGTAGTAACCTGCCAATCTCAAGAATGATCGTATCCCGGATGGCGTCTTAGGCACTTGTTAATTCTTCATTGCTTCTATCTTACTAAAGTCTACGTGAATATCATTACTGTTAACCACGTGTCTGAGAAAACGCACTTCTTGTAGCCAGAATTCATACTTGGAAAACTAGGCAAACAACTTTTCCTTCTTCAGCAGCTCCAACACCAACTTCAAATAAACCTGATGATCCTTCTAAGACTTCGACTAGATCAAGATATCATCAATAAAACCAATGACGAACTTGTCTAAATACGGCTTGCACACCCGGTTCATCAAGTTCGTGAAAACCGCGGGTGCATTGGTTAATCCAAAAGGCATAACCGCAACTCAAAATGTCCATACCGTGTCCTAAAGGTAGTCTTTAGAATATCTTCTTCATGCACTCACTTAACTGATGATAACCATATCGAAGATCTTTCCTAGAGAAATTAACGCGAATCTTGTAACTGGTCGAACAAGTCATCGATCTTGGGGAGATTCTTAATGGTCAGCTAGTCCAACTCTCGATAGTCTATGCACATTTGAAATGAACCGTCCTTCTTCTTGACAACACAGGTGCTCCCCACAAAGAGTGACTTGATCGAATAAAATGTATATCAAACGAATCCTAAGGGTTACGAACTATCGAATAGGATAGCAAACGAAGATCGAATCAAAGGCTAGAAAACATCTAAGGGATTTCACATATGGAAATAGATGCTGATCAAATGTCATAAGAATCCTTAAAAGAAAGGATAGAATAAATGTATCGATAGAAAATGCAAACGAAAGAATCAACAAACATACCGCGACAAAATAAACGCATAACGAATAACAATACGTATCAAGATTGATAAATGAAACGATAGGATTCTTATACCAATAACCGACTTTACTCGAAAGAACCAACTAAATAATATTATTATAAAAATCAATTTATAATAATAAAGAAAGTCTTTTCAATTAAAAAATCATCTTAAATATAATCTTTATAAAATTCATTTTAATCATGATTGTCATAAAATCCAGAGACAGTTATTTAACAGTGTATCACATTTTACCCATATAAATTACTTTAAACATCCTTTTTATAATTATAAAATTTATCAAAAACAAAAAAATTATTATCAAATTTTATTCATAAATATTATCTAAAAAATAGTTTTGTCAGTCAACCAATTATCATATTGTTTTAAAATATATTGTAAACATAGTTTCTAAAAAAATAATGAAGAGACATTTCCATAAAAGTGTTGTATTCAAAAAATTATTTCAAAATAGTTTTCTCCACATACCAACAAGATATACTTCAAAAGGTTTTCATAATTCGACATTAATATAAAATATGATACTCAAACAAGGACATCGTAATACCAAAAGAGATTGTAAAATACCGTAAAGACTCTAACACAATTCTATTGTTTGAAAGAGAAAGAAAGTACCATGAACCATATAGTTAGAATAACAGTGAAGCGAACATGCATAAGAGAAATTTATACGAAGACATTACGAACCAAAAGAAGAACATAAAGACTAATCCTAAGGGATTATGGTATCCTAAGGGATCCAACATAGAAACAATAGTGTATGCGGATTCGGATCATGAGGGAGATTACGTAGATCGCAAGAGCACTAGTGGTGTTTGCACATTTATGGGATGTTGTCTAACATCTTGGTTTTCGAAGAAGCAAACTGCTCTTGCCATCTCCACAACCGAAGCGGAATACGTAAGCGCCGGAAAGGCATGTCAACAAGCTATATGGATCAAACAAGCTCTGATAGACTATGGCGTTAGGTTAGACGACATTCTAATAATGTGTGATAACAAAGGGGCTATAGACTTAAGTAAGAATCCCGTTCAACACTCATGAACAAAACACATTGAGATTCGCCATCACTTCCTTCGCGATAATGTTCAAAAAGGAAATATCTCTATAGAAAAGGTCACATCGAAAGACAACATAGCCGACATCCTAACTAAACCACTTAAACGTGAGCCATTTAACTACTTACGTCTAGGTCTAGGAATGATAGAACAAATCAATTAAGTTTTTGGCATAATAAAGAAATGATAAATCATCAAGGAGTTGTTTGATAAAAATTCTGAGAAAATTTTTCAAACAGGTGATGGCCCCCTTAATTCATAAAGGGCGGCCCCCTTAATTTTAAGGGGACCACCCAGACTTTAAGGGACCACCCACTGACAATTTTTTTTCTTCTTCTCTTTGTGTCTAGGTTTCTATTTTACACAAAAACACAAGATTGGGAAAAGTTTATAAACAAACTTCTACTAATTCTTATATCTAAATGCATATCTCATTATACATATATACAATAGTCCCAATCTATTACTTTCTAAAACGTTCTTCTCACAACTAAGAGCACATGAAAATTAATTTTCATCTATTGTTGAGACATGCTAAAAACATTTTTCCCATATGCATAATGTTCTCTTACTTGTTGTCAAAAGTATATAATCTAATATATATTTTCGACAATCTTGGTTGAGCAAAATTAAATCCAGGAGCATTTGGATTATTTCTTAGGTTTAACATGTCTTAGTGTCGAAATAATCACTACTCCACATTTGTTGCATTTAGGCACACACTAGGATTTTAACATAAATCTCATTTGATGATATTAAAACCTATTTTCCAATTAACATATCTTTCCATTATACTACACCTAATAGATTGTCTTTATATTGATATGTTCCTTTAATTGCTTTCTTGGATGATCCTCAATTACAAATATAGATAATTAATTGCTACTTGCTATATGAAATGATGTTGTCCTTAGTATAAACTAGGCCTTTGCATGCTCACTTAATAAAAGCCATAATTTTACAACAACAATAATTAAACTTGGGAAAATTCTTATGTGTTGCTCATGATAGGTCTTAGTATTACTTCACACATGTTTGTTTGCCAAACATTATGTGAAATAGTTCTCATTTATACTTGTTCAAACTAGGTATTTGCATGATTACTTGCTAAATGCTATTGTCATAGAAAGGATGGACTTGCTGCAAATTAACTACCAAAATAAAAACCCTCACACAAAATTTTGTGAAAAATTAATTTTTGGGAAATCTAGGAAATAGCAGTGGGTGGCCCCCTTAATTCATAATAGGCGGCCCCTTATCTTTAAGGGGACCGACCCCTATTTAAGAGGACCGCCCTAGTATAACATGGGTAAAACAGTATTTTTCTTCTTTTTTAACCAAATACCCTGTAGACTCAGCTACTGTTTCCGTAGATTCATAAACATTTCTTGGATTTGATTCCTTAAATTTCCAATCTTCCTAATTTAAACCTTTCCTCCACTATAAATACATCATCATCCATCATCATCACAATCATCCTCACCTATGAAATCTCTAAACAAACCCTCTTCCAAATCATCAAGGGTAGCCAAAATGAGTGTGAAACCCATTTGGAGGAAGAAACTAAACCCTTATAACACATCCAATGGGCTAAATGTAAACTTACCTACACCAATGCCAAAACCACTCACTCCTCATCATGAACCATCTCAAGAAAACAATCAACCCAATCAAGCATTACCAAATCCTTACATTAAGGACACTCCCACATCACCACATGTTATCTTACATCCTCTATTTCCTATTTCATCCATCAATTCACATGTTACTCACACTCAAGATTCACCTCAAAGTGACACCCAAACTCCTTACATTAAGGACACTCCTATATCACAATAAGTTGTCTTACAACCTCCACTTCCCATCTCCCACATTAACTCACATGTTACTCACACTCAAGCTCCACCTCAAAGTGACAACTAAACTCAGCACACACCACCTCTATCTCCAAGTAGAGAAAGTCTAGTTGATGACATTAATCAACTACAAGACCTATCAAACCTCTTAGCAATGCATCTCTCTCAACAACAAAACAACATTCCTTCATCACCTTACTCTCCAAACCTACCACACACCCTCAACATTAACCAAGTTAAAACCCATGTTGGGTATTGCCCTTGTTGCATCTTCACCCAAAAACAATTCCTTGCTTTAAGTGAGGACATCAATTGGATTGAATTCATCCTCACTCGACCACATCCACCTCCTAGAGTTCAAAGGGATTACCCTTCCACAACCGCCTCCGCTTCAAGCTCCCCATCAACAACCAACTAATCTCGTAATATGCCTACAAATAATCGTCAAACCCTTTTGTGTCGCAAGCAAGTTAAAAATCCTTCTATGGCTAGTTAGGATTTTTTATATGATGTGCCAATATGCTTCTAAAGCATATTTGTTTTTATGTATGCTTGTGTGTATTTTACACACATTGTCCTAAATGAATGAAGAATCTTTTACTTTGATGTTTGCTTGCACTTGTCATATTTTTCCTTCCTTCTTGCTACATGTTAGAAATATTTATATTGTTCTAACTTGTTTTGGTAGCCAAGAAACCATAGCTCGATTCCTTGGTGCCCTCGAACAAGGGGGAGCACACATTAAGGGGGAGCATTTATTCCGTCGATTTAACTAGCAATTCTTAACGCTGCCTTTTTGATTCTAAAAAGGGGGAAAATGACATAAAACTCACTAAATACTTGTTTAAAAATAATTTTACATTTAATGAGTTTAAATTTTGTAATCATCAAACTGGGGGAGATTGTTGATAGAAGTAATGCCTAAAAACATTATTAATATTTTTCACATCTTTATGTTTTGATAATCACAAAATATAAAAATGTTCAATGTAAAATTAAACGTAAACAAGTAATTAGTAGTAAATTTTCATTTCAAAATTTACATCACTTTAAGGTATGAATAAATAAATGCTTAATGCATTTTATGATCAAAGGAAATTTGTATTCAACCTCATACTTTTATAAAATGTTGTAAACATTTTTATAAACATTACAAAACATTTTCTACCATTAAAAGAAATATTTTATTCAAAATAAACATTTTGAAATTCAAATTTTCAGACCTAAAACAGCTAGAAAGTTCCAAAAAATTTTCCGTACACAAAAGGACAAACCGAGGAGCATCTAGTCTAGGGCGGCCCCCTTAAAATTAAGGGGACCGCCCACCTATTTAAGGGGACCGCCCATAGGTAGACGCTCCTCCAGTTTCTCCTATAAATACTGGACTGTTCCTTATTATTTTCTCACCTTTTGCACTCATTCTTTCTGTTCTAAAACAGCCCACACATCTCACTAAAATCCTTTGATCATTTAATCATAAAACTTTGTTTCTAAGTGATCCAAGCTCAATTCCTCAAGTGCAAGAGAAGAATACTTCCATCCTCAAGTGAAGAAGTATCATACCTTTCTGTGTTGTTGCAATCTTATTGCATCTATATCATAACTTGTAAATCATTTGTATATCTTGTATTTGTGTGTAGTAGCTAGATCTTGGCGATCTTTGTAAGTATAGTTAGATCATGGTGATCTTACCAAGTAGTGTTAGATAGTTGTGATATAAGTAGTATGGTGAAGTGAAGTCGTGAAGTTGTGAAGAAGTCTTGAAGTTGTGAAGAAGTCGTGAAGTTGTGAAGTCGTGAACTAGTCATGAAGTTATGTTGTGATTGATTGGTTCTATCTAAGGTTAGAACTCGACATTTATCTTTGTGCCGTAAATCAGTGTAAGCAACGTTGTATACAATTTTCTCTGCCATAAAGGAGCTGGTTGATATAGTGAAGAAAACTCTTGATTTAGGTGCCCGAGAGTGGAGTAGGTCGAAGAGGTGCTTCGTTACCGAACCACTATAAATCATCGCGTTGTGGTTTGATTGTTCTTACTCTTATCTCTTGTCTTATTTTGTTATCTCATATACTTATATTTTTCATATTGTGCAAGTATTGAATTCACAAAAAAGTCGAATCTAAGTTTTACAAACAAACATAAACCTTAAATTAAAAAGCGGTAAACTATTCAACCCCCCTTTTAGTTTTCCACAATTTATATACTTGAAAGGTCTACCTAATTTGGGCCTTTGGTATCCTAAGGACTCGCCATTTGATTTGGAAGCTTATTCTGACAGTGACTATGCTGGTGCAAGTTTAGACATGAAATCCACAACAGGAGGTTGTCAATTTCTTAGGAGCATATTGATTTCATGGCAATGCAAGAAGCAAACTGTGGTTGCAAATTCTACCACTGAAGCAGAATATATAACTGCATCCAGCTGTTGTGGACAGGTGTTATGGATCCAAAATCAATTGCTTGATTATGGATACAATTTTATGAACACTAAGATTTTCATTGATAATGAGAGTACTATCTGCATTGTGACGAATCCAGTATTACACTCAAAAACTAAGCACATTGAGATCATACACCACTTCATCAGAGATTTATATAAGAAGGGATTGATTCAAGTGATCAAAATTCACACGGATAAAAATGTTGTTGATTTGCTCACTAAGGCATTTGATGGTCCTAGATTCCAATTTTTGATTGGAGCGTTGGAATGTTTAATCTATGAAGGTGTTATTCAAGAATTGATGCTTAGAATGGATTGGAGAAGCTATTTTGGATGGAATTGATGTTAAAACTGGTAACTTAAAGTTAGTGCTGCTGGGTGAAACTTAGTACTGTTTGGCGACACTTAGAACTGCTAGGCAAAAGTTAGTGCTGCTAGGCATTTTTACTACTGCCAGGTTACCGTTAGCGTTAGTACTACTGAGGGTGTATCATGTCAATTAAACAGTTACTTCACTCATGGGTTTGCTTAATTCCATATAAAACTGTATTCAACCATACACTAATCACTCTCAATCTTTCAATTACTCTCGCAATCACAAGCTCTAACTCAATTTCATCACCAAAATCATACATTATCATCAATGGCTGCTCTAACATTTGTTGATTCATACTATATGGTGGCTTATTTTGAGAAATCAAATGATACTGCTGATTTTACAGAGATAGTCGACTTTCTTAGGGCAAACCCATAAGGTATGCTTTATTAGTTTGTCCAACTATCTATGTTTCATGTATTGAACAATTTTAGTCTAATGCTAAGACCAAAATCATCAATAACAAAACACAAATTCATGCTAAGGTTGATGGAAAAAAGATAGTCATAACAGAATCATCAATAAGAAGTGATCTTCTTTTCATTGATGAGGATGGAATTGACTGTCTAACAAACATTGAGATTTTTGAAAACCTTCAGTTGATAAGGTATGAAAAGCTTTCTGACAAACTTACTTTTTATAAATTTTTCTTTTCCCCTCAATGGAAGTATCTTATACATACCATCTTGCACTGCTTGAGTCCAAAGAAAACTGGTTGGAATGAATTTAGTACTAATCTATCTTCTGCTATAATATGTTTAGCTAAGAGTTAAAAGTTTAACTTTTCTAAATTGGTTTTTGATGGTATGTTAAGAAACTTGGATAGTGGTTCATCAAAAATTTTAATGTATCCAATCTTTTTAGAAGTGTTTTTGGACAAACAACTTGGTAAGGTGCCAGCACATAATGCTATTTATAAAGCACCTTGCCATACTAAAAAGGTGTTTTCAAATATGAGAAGAATAGGAACAGGATTTTCTGGGGAGGTAACACCTTTGTTTGCAACCATGTTAGACCTTCCTCAATCAAAATTGGGTGAAGGTTCAAGACAACCCACTGGACCCCAATTCACACCTATTGTTGATATACCTTCTGATGCTACACCAATTCCTACTACATCATCATCACACCAAAAGACTCAAAAATGTAGGAAAGCCAAAAAAGGCCACTGAGATGCCTTAGTCTAGTAAGCCTACTGACCTTGAAGCAGATGAGGCTGTATACTTTGGTGAGGATGATAGAATGGAAAGGGCTACCACTATTGTTTCTAGCTTAAAAGCAGGACAGAGCAGTGGTAACATAAATAGGACCCAATCCATGGCAACACCAGCTAGGTCTAGTTCTCTAAGAGCTAGCTCAGAAGGTGGTCTTGGGTGCCACATTACCTTGGGGGATACTCCTGTTCAGACTAGGTCTAAAAGGGTATCTACACAGCCTAGTAATTCACCTCTCCCAAGAGTTAATACACTTGGAAGTGATGAGGGCAGTTTGTCACAAAAGGAATTAATGGTTTTATGTTGATGTTAGTGTTGTTAGTCCTACAAGAACTGCTAAAGATACAACTGATGATGACTTAACCATTGCTAAAGCACTAACGGAGATCAGAAAGAGCGCAGCTAAAGATAAAGGTAAAGGTATTATGCAAGAGTCTGAGCAGCCAAGAAAGCTGAAGAAGAAAGTTCAAATTTAGATGAGTCTTGATGAGGAAGTAGCTCATAGGTTGCATGAGGAAGAGCAAGCAAAATTTAAAGAAGAACAAGAAATGCTTACAAGAGCAGAAAGAGCTGAGGAAGAAGAAGGTCATAGTTCTGCACAGGTTGAAGAATGAGATAGCATTCAAGCAAGGATTGATGCTGATAGGCAATTAGCATAAAGGTTTCAAGCATAGGAAAGAGAAATGTTTTCCATTGAAGATCAATCAAGGATGCTAGTAGAACTGATTGCAGCAAGAAAGAAGTTCTTTGCAGCACAAAGAGCAAACAAATAGAGGAGTAAACCACGAACCAAAAATCAACAAAGAAAGATTATGTGCATCCACATGAAGAATATGGCTGGGTATAAGATGGAGCACTTCAAGGTAAAAAGCTTTGAATAAATCAAGGAGATGTTTGACAAATCTTACAAACAGGTAAATACTTTTGTACCTATGGATTCAGAGGGTGTACAAGACAGTGGAGTGAAGGTTGCAGGTAGTGAAAAGACAGCAGAGAGTAGTAAGAAGAGAACAAGAGCAAAACTTGGTGAAGAAAGTGTTAAGAGACAAAAGCTGAAGGATGATGCTGTAACAACTCGAGTTTTAGGTCAGCATTTATCCTGAACTATAACGCTTATATTTAATTACGTAGATAATTATAGTCATTATGTTATATATGGTTTGATGAAAATAAGTAATAATAAGGTAAATTTATTCCGTGATTTGGTTTCTATTTATTTTTTGTGTTTAAGAAAGTCAAAAAATTTATTTTACTACTCCAAGAGCGTAAAAATGTTATTTTTATATTTTTCGTCGTTTCCCTGAGTTTTTGTAAAAACCGTGTTTAAAGGTCGTGTTTTGCAAGGTTTAACGTTTTATTATAGGTTTTAAACTATATTTAGTTGGACGGACTTAATATATTTACAAACGTGGTGTGACTCGAGTCTTTGACTGAATTTTATTAATAAAAAGACAACTTGTACTAGTTTCAAAAAGGACTAATGGATGGAGGGGTTAAAATTGCCAAATGATCAAAGTTCTTTTCTATAAAAGGGAGCTCATTTCATCTCTTATTTCTTTTTATCAAAATCATACTCTTCCTCCTCCTCTCTTTGTCTCTACGATCGGCCACCCAAACAAACACCCATTTTGATCACTTTTTCCGACATGTAATACAATCCATTTATACCATATTAATCCTTGTATCAAGAGCTACGTTTCCCATTATTAAAACCTTACATGTACTAAGTATTGAAGAAGTTGGGTTTTTGGTTGATTTTTGTAAATTTAAGTATAAGGGTGTGTTCCTAGTTGCTAGATTGTTGTTATTAGCAAGAGGTTGTTTTAAAAAAGGTTTGGGTTTGTCTTGTTGCTTGTTCGTCCATACGGTTTGGTCAAGGGGGAAACAAAATCAAGTTTCATTCTATCTTTGTGAGTGTTTACTTGTGCTTATATGTTGATTAATTAGATGGTTATTACATGTATATGATTGTAGCTAGATGATTCAAGTGCAAAATTTATTTGGAAGTATTTCAAGTATGAACATGTGTTTGATAGTTTTAGTACATGTTTTTAGGCTAGTTAAACATGTTGGAATGGTTGAATTTTGGTAAAAATGAGTTTTGATATGATTTGAGGTTGACTTTTGTTGACCAGAAAGTTTGACTTGATCATAGAGTGTCGAGAAATTTTTGAAATCTAAATTAAGATTTTGAATATGATAAAGGATTTTCTAAGGTCCCTTTTGATATAAGGTATGCCTTGTAACTCCTAAAAATGAAGATTTTACGGTCGAATCAAGTTTTGGTTATTTTTGGGGTAAAAATTCAACTACGAAGTTTGACTTTTGAAAGTCAAACTTGCGTATACTTTTAAATATAGTTTATAACAAGCAAAGAATTCGTAATGTTAGTTAAACTAAGATGAAATGCTAAGTTTGGATTATATAATCCTTACTTTTGGCAAGCTTTCTAAAAATGGAAACTTTATGAAAAACGTTGTGATATTATTAAGTGAGTCAAAACGGAATGTTTTGCGTTGCACTTGGAGATTTTAGTATATGATTGTATATACGTAATAGTGATATATATATATATATATATATATATATATATATATATATGCAAGTATGCAATATATGATATATTATACTTTTAGTCACGTGCCGCTATATATGCACTATATAAGTCGCGGTTGAGACGTGAAGTTTATTGTGCTTGTTGATTTGATTGATTTAAATCATTTGCTTAAGGTGAGTTCATAGCATTGAATTAAATTATTTTAATTGTTTTTAAACTCGCGAGGGGGATACATGTTAATTTTATAAATCGAACACATATGATTTTATGGTATGTTGGACCCGATTATGAGATTGTTTCTGCATAAGTTGCTATTGTCGAAGTCCCTTATTTCATGAATCGTTAAATACCATGCGAGGTGAACGCTAATGTATTAAATAGATCTATTGGGTTTGACAACCCTGTTCGGGGTTTGAATCCGATGGTGAACACTCAGTCAAACGAACATTTTGTATTTAGATATATAGTAGGTATATGACAATAATGCCTTGTTTTGGGGCACTTTAACATATGAAATGCCATATGTCTTGTTAACGTTTCGGTGTCATGAGCTTATTGCGTGAAAGAAAAGAAGTTGCTATACGTTGCATTTGTTGCTTTGTTTTCCCGAGAACTAATTATGTGTTCAAAGATTTTACATATTGATTAATTCAAACTCTATGAATTTCACTCAACTTTGTTGTTGACGTTTTAAACATGTTTTATCCCAGGTAACCAAGGCTGAAGGCAATGATGGCGTGGAGGTGTCGTGCGTGTGGTGATGGATTTTATGGAAAGACTTCTTATGTGTTTCGGTCTTTCAAAAACAATGTCTTGTGTTGTGTTTAAAAACAATGTCTTTTATTTGAAAACAATTTGTTTTTCAATATTTGTAATAGACGGTGGTTATGATTTTGTGGGACCTAACGCACTTTTAACTCTGAATAATTATGGAACACATGTTTGGTAAAACGTCTTATTTGAGTCATTTTCTATTATCGTGGTGACGGATGCTATTTAGTAACACCAAAATTGCTAATTTCTGCTATGCAATCTGATGCCCCTCGGGGTGGGTGTTACAGAGTGGTACCAGAGCTTCAGTTGTAGAGAACTAGGTCGAGTCTTTTGAAAAACCTAAATTACAACGCTTCTACACGTACGCCAAGATTCCTCGTTGCTATTGGTTACATGTAAGGTACATTTATTAATTGTTACGTGTAAGTATAAGTAAGTATGTGTTATATGTATAATTGGTTAAGTATGGATATTTATGCATGTGTTGGATGCATAAAGTGTCACATCCCGCCAAGGAAGAAACACGAGACGTAACATCATGGATATCATCACAACACAATGGTATCAACAATAGAGAATCACTACATGCATAACTAAATATAAAAGACACGATGTGTCATGATAATACCGAAAACAAAGGAACGGCATCTTGTATTAATGAAAAAGGGGTCTCATCAATACAAAAACAATGTATCATAAACCTAATTAAAACACTTAAGAATTCAAGCAACCAAAATACGAAGAGAAATTAAATAAGAACTTCCAAATGCAGCCTAACGGCCTCTCTAGCCATTTTTATTAACTTCGGTATCTTCATAACGCTCACCTGAAAATGATGCTTAAAACGTCAACACAATGGTTGGTGAGAGTCATAGGTTTTATGACACCAATACAAGATTTAAATAAGTTACTGTGATTATAAAAACAAAACATGACAGGACAATTAAGCTAACAATTATACATGCTAGCATTCATGCAACAAAGAATCACAATTGAGACTAAACGTGTCCCCCGATCCAGTGTAACAAAAACAGTCATGGAGAGGAATAATATCCTTAATTTTAGACTCTTGGTACCTTAGCACAACACACAGGTTCACACCCACACAAAGTAGTTGAAACCTCTTGCCCACAAAGTAGGCGAAGAACAATGTAACATCATACAACATGCGGCACATAACATATAATAGCTACTTAAAAGTCCATGAGTAATTTGAACCACATAATCACAACAATCAAAACATATTTTGCATCATTTCCATCCCAAGAAAACATAGTAAAATGGGATAATGAAACTCACCTGAATGCTCAGCTACTTGACAAGATCTTGCACACAATCTAATCATAGCAAAACACAAGTTACACTCGGTTAGGCAAATGCCCAAGCAAATGTAACAATAACATGATGGACCACTAAACCTAACACTAAGTTTATGATCCATCATATACATCTCCCAACTCAGTTTCATGCTATGTATAGTCTTACTCACTAACTTCCACTTTTACAGTTTCTGGCTGAATTTTGTAGTCATTTATGACCACAAATAAAATACCTAGACAGTTAATTGATGGTTCTACATTCCTTAGCTCTCCAATAAGTTGTGAGCTACTGTGAATGTTAGGAATAAATCTTCACAGATTAGTACTGCTCAGAATAGAACTAACAGTACTAACTGAGTTAGTACTGCGCACACCAAAAAGTTTGACGTCCTTAAAAATATTTAGAAAATGTTTTATGGCTAGCGCTTTGAACTGGAGTTAATAGACACCTCAAATATGACTCAAGATTTTTTTCTAACCTTAATTTGAAATTTAAGTAGGGGTTTAATCCCCGAAATCAGACCCAAATCTGACCCGAATTTACTGTTTCGACAACGTTTCTTGCAAAAATTATTTGACTAACTTCCCTACCTAAAAACCTTTCAGGGCCAGAGTTTTCGGAAACTAGACTCTCTGAACTTATCAATAGACTCAAGATTCATCAAAAGTCTCATTAACAATCATGAGATAACATTCGAACAAGATGACTAAAAATTCTGCTCAACCCTAAATTCAATTTTATCGCGTTCCAACTCTAACCGAAATAATCAAATATGATCTCTAATGTAACCCTAAACAATTCTAATTAAGTTTAACATTATAAATTTACAGATTTTTATTATTCCTAATTTATCCATCACTTTATTGTTACATGAATTAAAAAGAAAGTTAAAATAATTAACGTTTTTAAACATACCTTGATCCTTAATTCTTGAAACCTCAAATCACCAATTTGTTCTTGAATAAATAAATAAAAAAAATTATTCTGCTCTTGAGTTCGATTGATATAAAAAAATATAGGATTATGGGTTTGTATTTATAGTGAAGAGAAAAATATTTAGATAATTACCAAATTTGAATCATAGTTGGACTAAAATTTGATTTCTTTCCTTTTTTTTCTCCCATATCCGGCCAAACAAACATCCCTTTATTTTTATTTATTTTATTAATTATTATTATTTACACAAAAACCCTTTAATTTTGTTATTTTTATAAAAATATTTATTTATTTAGACATCCTTCTAAATAAAACTAGTTTTTAAATAGCTAAAAATAATAAATAAATTCATTTCATTCTTTATCTATCTAATGTGATAATACTAAAATATACTAACTAAATTTCTATTCCTGCGAATTCCTATTAACCAAATACGTATACATATACATATAAATACCTACACACATGGAATTATAACATCATTTTCATTGTCACTAAAATGTGAACATAATGAAATATTCATAGCAACCATAACTTCCATCACCATAAGACGATCACGCTAAATGGATTTGTAACCAACTCCCACGAGATCACATATACACATAACTATATATTGAAACTTAAGTCAATACTAATGGTTGACTAACCTGCTCAAAACACAGCTGTCACAGTATACCCTCCTTAGGGAAATCTCGTCTCGAGATTTAACTTAATAGGTTCATCATCATAATCAACAAACAATCAAGAATACTTAGCTTTCATATGGTCCTCACGTTCTCACGTGAAATTAGGGCCACACTTTGAATCTCACCTAACTTTCATGATCGAAAACCCACTGCTTATAACTTCGCTTGCCCATACAAGGGTACAAATAGCATTATAACAACTCTAAGCAAAAATAACCATCCAAAACCTTAAGTTGTGTAACAACGTCATTCATAGCCTAACCTCGCAACTCATCAAACAACAATTTTCTTGGAACCATGTTATGAGTTGTTACAAAGCTCAACGTCTTTGAAGAATTGACTCGACTTCGAGTTTATTCAAAATTTAACATTAACCAAACCACATAAGAACGTTTAAGGGTGCACTAAGGTCTACCAATAACCCTATGTACCCAACTTTAATTAGTACTTCCAACTATAACTTGCTCAATGAGTACGAGTGGACACTTAGTTTTCATAAAAATCCTTATAACCTTGCTTCGAGTTCTAGCAGACTTTAACTATCGAGATCCTTCTAGGCTTTAAACTTTTAATTTCACAATCGATAACCTTGATAGGTTCCTCCACAAAACAAAGAGTTTTGTGTACCTTAATTTCTTCTAATTGCACATGCAGACTTGCATCCGTCCAATGCTACTTTAAATTTGAAACACATCAAATATGCTACTAAATTATTAAGACAATCTTAATCAATGGGCCATAGGACCGATCCCTTTAATGATCTCAAATGGTCCCACATATCTTGGTGCTAACATTTCTTTATTTCCCAAATGCATTACATCTTTCCAAGACGATACTTCCAACATCACTTTATCACCAACTTTAACTCTAAATGTTTACGTATATTGCCAACATAGCTCTTTTGGCAATCTCTATCCGTTAAAATAAACCCAAAGGTCTTTGATGTTTCAGCATTCACCTTTAAACCAGTCAAACAATTGCAAACATAGGTAGCAATATCCTTCTCCATACATGACCACCATACATCTCTAAGGTCATAATACGTCTTATCTGCTCCGGAATGTACCAAGTACCTTGATGCATGAACCTCGTCTATCATTAATGTCCTTACATCACCAATTAATGAAACCCATAATAAATACATACCTCCACCTTCCTTTATTTCTATTAGTTGGTTCAGGCCACGCAGCATTTCTGCTGTCGCGTTCTCTACCTTGCCTCTTTGCATGAGTACAAAACCTAATCCTTGATTCGACGCGTTGCAGTAAACTACAAACTCTTTGGATCTATCAGGTAATGATAATATTGGTGCGTCACATAAATTGTCCTTCAACATCTAAAAACTTCCTCTTGTTCCTTGTCCTACTCATACTTCTGAATCTTAAGCGTTAGTGAAGTAAGGGGTTTAGCAATCTTAGAAAAATTTACTATGAACGTCGGTAGTAACTTGTGAATCCTAAGAATGATCGTATCCCGAATGGAATCTTAGGCACTTATTAATTCTTCATTGCTTCTATCTTACTAAAGTCTACGTGAATATCATTACTGTTAACCACGTGTCTGAGAAAACGTACTTCTTGTAGCCAGAATTCATAATTAGAAAACTAGGCAAACAACTTTTCCTTCTTCAGCAGCTCCAACACCAACTTCAAATAAACCTCGTGATCCTTCTTTGAATTTGAGTAGATCAAGATATCATCAACAAAAACAATGACAAACTTGTCTAAATACGGCTTGCACACCCGGTTCATCAAGTTCGTAAAAACCGTTGGTGCATTGGTTAATCTAAAAGGCATAACCATGACTCAAAATGTCCATACCGCGTCCTAAAGGTAGTCTTTAGAATATCTTCTTCATGCACTCACTTAACTGATGATAACCAGATCGAAGATCTATCCTAGAGAAATTAACGCGAATCTTGTAACTGGTCGAACAAGTCGTCGATCTTGTGGAGATTCTTAATGGTCAGCTAGTCCAACTCTCGATAGTCTATGCACATTTGAAATGAACTGTCCTTCTTCTTGACAACACATGTGCTCCCCACAGAGAGTGACTTGATCGAATAAAACGTATATCAAACGAATCCTAAGGGTTACGAACTATCGAATAGGGTAGCAAACGAATATCGAATCAAAGGCTAGAAAACATCTAAGGGATTTCACATATGGAAATAGATGTTGATCAAATTTCATAAGAATCCTTAAAAGAAATGATAGAATAAATATATCGATAGAAAATGCAAACGAAAGAATCAACAAGCATACCGCGACAAAATAAACGCATAACGAATAACAATACGTATCAAGATTGATAAATGAAAAGATATGATTCTTAAACCAATAACCGACTTAACTCGAAAGAACCAACTAAATAATGTTTTTATAAAAATCAATTTATAATAATAAAGAAAGTCGTTTCAATTAAAAAATCGTCTTAAATATAATCTTTAAAAAATTCATTTTAATCATGGTTGTCATAAAATCCAAAGACAGTTATTTAACAGTGTATCGCATTTTATCCATATAAATTACTTTAAACATCTTTTTTATAATTATAAAATTTATCAAAAACAAAAAAAAATATTATCATTGCTTATTCATAAATATTATCTAAAAAATAGTTTTGTCCGTCAACCAATTATCATATTGTTTCAGAATTTATTGTAAACATAGTTTCTAAAAAAAACAATGAAGAGACATTTCCATAAAAGTGTTGTATTCAAAAAATTATTTCAAAATAGTTTTCCCACACACCAACAAGATATACTTCAAAAGGTTTTTATAATTCGACATTAATATAAAATATGATACTCAAACAAGGACATCGTAATACCAAAAGAGATTGTAAAATACCGTAAAGACTCTAACACAATTCTATTGTTTGAAAGAGAAAGAAAGTACCATGAACCATATAGTTAGAATAACAGTGAAGCGAACATGCATAAGAGAAATTTATACGAAGACATTACGAACCAAAAGAAGAACATAAAGACTAATCCTAAGGGATTATGGTATCCTAAGGGATCCAACATAGAAACAATAGTGTATGCGGATTCGGATCATGAGGGAGATTACGTAGATCGCAAGAGCACTAGTGGTGTTTGCACATTTATGGGATGTTGTCTAACATCTTGGTTTTCGAAGAAGCAAACTGCTCTTGCCATCTCCACAACCGAAGCGGAATACGTAAGCGCCGGAAAGGCATGTCAACAAGCTATATGGATCAAACAAGCTCTGATAGACTATGGCGTTAGGTTAGACGACATTCCAATAATGTGTGATAACAAAGGGGCTATAGACTTAAGTAAGAATCCCGTTCAACACTCATGAACAAAACACATTGAGATTCGCCATCACTTCCTTCGCGATAATGTTCAAAAAGGAAATATCTCTATAGAAAAGGTCACATCGAAAGACAACATAGCCGACATCCTAACTAAACCACTTAAACGTGAGCCATTTAACTACTTACGTCTAGGTCTAGGAATGATAGAACAAATCAATTAAGTTTTTGGCATAATAAAGAAATGATAAATCATCAAGGAGTTGTTTGATAAAAATTCTGAGAAAAATTTTCAAACAGGTGATGGCCCCCTTAATTCATAAAGGGCGGCCCCCTTAATTTTAAGGGGACCACCCAGACTTTAAGGGACCACCCACTGACAATTTTTTTTCTTCTTCTCTTTGTGTCTAGGTTTCTATTTTACACAAAAACACAAGATTGGGAAAAGTTTATAAACAAACTTCTACTAATTCTTATATCTAAATGCATATCTCATTATACATATATACAATAGTCCCAATCTATTACTTTCTAAAATGTTCTTCTCACAACTAAGAGCACATGAAAATTAATTTTCATCTATTGTTGAGATATGCTAAAAACATTTTTCCCATATGCATAATGTTCTCTTACTTGTTGTCAAAAGTATATAATCTAATATATATTTTCGACAATCTTGGTTGAGCAAAATTAAATCCAGGAGCATTTGGATTATTTCTTAGGTTTAACATGTCTTAGTGTCGAAATAATCACTACTCCACATTTGTTGCATTTAGGCACACACTAGGATTTTAACATAAATCTTATTTGATGATATTGAAACCTATTTTCCAATTAACATATCTTTCTATTATACTACACCTAATAGATTGTCTTTATATTGATATGTTCCTTTAATTGCTTTCTTGGATGATCCTCAATTACAAATATAGATAATTGATTGCTACTTGCTATATGAAATGATTTTGTTCTTAGTATAAACTAGGCCTTTGCATGCTCACTTAGTAAAAGCCATAATTTTACAACAACACTAATTAAACTTGTGAAAATTCTTATGTGTTTCTCATCTTAGGTCTTAGTATTATTTCACACATGTTTGTTTGCCAAACATTATGTGAAATAGTTCTAATTTATACTTGTTCAAACTAGGTATTTGCATGATTACTTGCTAAATGCTATTGTCATAGAAAGTTGGACTTGCTTCAAAATTGATCTCCAAAACAAGACCTTTCTTAAAGATTTCTAAACAAAACCCCATTTTTTTAGTCGTCTAAAATTTTTCAGATGGGTGGCCCCCTTAATTCATAAAGGCAGCCCCTTATATTTAAAGGGACCGCCGACCTATTTAAGGGGACCAACCTCTGATTCATAGATTTTTCATTGTTTTCTTTCCCCTCTTCTACCTAGCCACACCTACTGTTTCCCAAATTTCCTAAACATCTCTTGGACTTGTTATTTTAACAATGTTCATCCACCCTAAATTGCACCTTTCTCCAATTATAAATACATTCTCATCCTCACCATCATCACCACAATAATCTTCACTAATGACATCTCCTAACAAACCCAAATCCAAATCCTCAAGAGTAGCAAAGATAAGTGTAAGACCTATTTGGAGAAAGAAATTGATCACTTGCGACACATCAAGTGAAAACAATGTTAACTCACCTACACCAATACCCAAATCACACTCTACTCTCTATGATTCATCTCAAGAGATCAATCCTTCTACTCAAGCAAACCATAACTCAATTTAATTTAGTGACATTTGTATCACAAATGATGAAGATACTCCCATATTACCACAAGTTGTTCAACCACCTCCGCTCCAAACTCTCCATCAACAACCAACTAATCACATCTTATGCCTACTTTTCTTGCTTTCAAATAATCGTCTAAATTTTTTTTGTCGCAAGCAAGTCTAAAGTTCTTCTATGGCAACTTAGGATCTTTTCTAGTTTAATTTATGTTTCGATATGCTTCTAAGCATATTATTTGATATATGCATGAGTGTGTTTTACACACAATCTCTTTAATCAATGAATGATCTTTTGTCTTAATTATTGATTAATTGATTTTATGGCAAATTATAATACAAAATGTTGCTATATTTTTCCTTCTAACTTGCTACATGTTAGAATATATTTGTCTTGTGCTGCTAATTTTTTTTTTGTAGC
>BQNB010086140.1:0-28279 GCA_026074375.1 Tanacetum coccineum | reverse complement strand
CTAGACACTTACATTAGGCTTATTATACTATATAACATTCATCCAAGTGAAGATGGAGCTAACATTGTTGTGAAGCCGCCAGGGTAGGGGATGGGCTTGATAGAGGGGATCGGCTTGGGTGCGCTATGGAGCCGCGACTTGAGTCGGCATTGTTCACAAGCCGAGTTGAGCCGACGACTTGAAGGATTAAAATAATTTTTAAATGGGTTATCAACTCACAATTGCCTCCTAGTTTATGTTGGACACCTGTTTTCCATTGTTGACTTCACCCTCACTCTTTTCCAATAAGAGTCACCCTCTCATTTGCATAGTCTCTTGTTTCTCTATCTTTAAACACACATGCAATGGTGGATCTCGAGGAGTGATGATTGTTAAGGGTTTTGATGTTTCTAAAATCACCTGCAACGGTGGTTTAGATCCAAATGAATGTTAACCGTTTAGGGTTCGGGTGTTCGAAGAATTGATATTTGGTTTGACTATGCTATTCTTTTCCTTTTGATTTTTTTAGAGTTGGGAACATAAGTTTTATGATAAGTTTGGTATATGATCATGAGTTGTAATGTTGCAGGCATTGTTGCAAAGCTGAGTTGGTGTTCGAAGGATTGATATCGAGGTTTCATTTCTGGATTTTTGGACAGGTGTTTGTATTTGTTTAAGTTTTATGATAAGTTTCATATGTGATTATGAGTGGTTTACGGGTACTGTTGCGAAGTCGAGCCACGAGTCGGTGTTTGAAGAACTAATACTGAGGTTTTGCTTCTAACTGATCCGTGGTTGCATGGTAATTTTGTTTAATTTTTTTAGTTTATGGATTCGTGGACATGTATTTATGTCGGTACAAGTTTTGTGATGAGTTTTGTATGTCATCATAGGTGGTAGTGTCACAGTTATTGTTGCGGAGCCGTGGCGGTGTTTGAAGAATTGATACCAAGGTTTGGATGCTCTCTAATTTGTTACTGCATGTTGTTTGTTTTTTTAAGTATAATATGTGATCATAAGTGATAATTTTATATTTCTTCTTGCAGTTTGTGTTTTATTTGATGGTTGGACATGTGTTTGTGTTTGTTTAAGCTTTTCAACATCTTATTAAGATTTGAGTTGGGGTCATTAGTGTTGATTCTACATGGTTTGTGTGAGTTGTGGTTATAAATGGTTTGATACATATTCAAACTGTTTGTTTAAGCTTTGTGATAAATCTAACTTGCGATCATGAGTGGTGATTTTATAGTTTTGTTGGATATGAATTCCTGTTTGTTTATGCTTTGCGATTAATCTGATTTGTGTTTATAATTGGTGATTTTACATGATTGTTGCAGGTTGTGTTTGGTTTGATTTTTTGACAAGTGTTTATGTTTTTTAGGCTTTGTAGTGTCTTTTTAAGATCTGATGTGTGGTCATAAGTACCGATTTTACATAGTATCGATAGATTATGGTTATAAATCTTTGTAACGAGGAGTGTTTGGATATGTGTCTGTGTTTTGGTTAAAACGCGGCTGTTGTTGCCTAGGTGTGATCGTGAGTGCCCTAACGTACATTTTTTTGTTATTTCATGTCTTTCATGTTTGTTTGTGCGACCTGTGTATAATTTGTGGTCATTGGTGAGAATTTCATAAATGTTATTTCACTGTGCAAAATGGAAGGATGGTTGAGTGCGAAATTGGTTCGCTTGACCAATCTTTATTTTCTCAACCGAGGCATAAATAAAAAGTGACAAGGGATTTGTGGACATGTGGGTATTTTCTTTTATGCACAGGTTGTCTGTGTGGCGTTTGTTTTGGTGAGATCGTAGACGGTTTTAGCCGAGTATGATGACGGGTTTTATAAGTTGCGTTTTGTTTGGTTGTTGTATGACTTTTATAGTAGAGTGTATGACCTGTTTATTATGTGTGGTCATTGATATTAATTTTGTAAGTGTTGTTTTGGTATGCAAAATTGAAGGGTGACTGAGTTCGAAAATGCTTCGCCTCAACAACCTTTATTTTCATTTTCGAAGCAAGGAATTTGTGTGTGTGTGTGTATGTGTATTTTTTAAGTGGCTGTTCGCCGTGTGGATTCATTTTGTTTAAACAAAGGTCGTGTTTGCCTTCCTATGATCATGAGTGCTATAAATTGTTTTTTATTTGGGTGTTGCATCTATTTGATATTTGTGTAGATGACTTGTGTATAATCTTTGGTCGGTGGGCCTGATTTTGTAAACGATGTTTTGCACCTCACTTGCCTTAGCAATCGGGAAAACCACTAACCAAGCCAACTACACTCGTTAACTTCTTTTTTACTCCCATCAACCCTGCTCTCTTCGAAGTTGGGTTCTTGGAAGGTTTACTACTTTTTTGATTTTCTATATTGTTCAGGATATGGGTAACGATTTTATTCTATGCACCTTTTCGATTGTGGTCAAGATTTTTTACTTACGGATTTATGGTTTGCACCTTTGTTTAGTTTAGAACCTAATTGCATTAAATACTTTAGTTGGGTTTACTATTGTACGCCAAGTAAGACACACCTTATAGTATCTATGAAATCAGCAGTTATGACGACAATCTATACAAAGCATGTAAAATCAGTTGTTGGTTATAGTGCTATAATTTATACCACCCAATGTGGATATTAATTTGTATTTCTTTATGTAGATGTTACCCTGGTACGGTATCTTGGCCCGATTGTTAATAGATTGTTCTCTTTTGTATTTAGGCTAGCCAATAAATGGTAATTGCGCGTACTAATCTTGAGTGAGGACAATGAAAGAAATCAATATACTAATCAGTAATTTTGAGATTTAAGGAGCAAATGGCGAGTTTTAAAATCAAGGTTTCAGGTTGTCGTTGGTGTTGTTATCATGATCGTTCTATGTTTGGTGTTGGCAGTAGGTTTCGTCACACAAACTTGCAACATCACATGTACTTATTTTACTTTTAGTTGTGGCGCTTTATGTTTTGAGACGTTGGTGTATAGTGGTGTAGTTTTCCGTATTTTTGATGCAATGTTTTTGTAAATGCAATTTATATTGTAGTTGTTTGGTTTTTACGTGGTTGGGTAACCTGCTTAGAGTTCCTTTTGTCGTGCCAAAAAATTATGGCATATAAATATTCAAGTATCGACAATGCTTATGTTGAAACAACATATGTTTTCCCATATGCACTTTCCAGTGTAATGTTTGTTGTTAGTTTATTGGCACTTTTTCCTTAATGCTATAACCAATACTTTTCGCCATCCAACATTGAGTTAGGGTGATACAGCTTTCAATGTACTTCCTAGACTGTCTTTGTATATTTGATTTGGATAACAGTTGTTTGGCTGTGATGATTTTGTCATTCGATGTTAACTGCGTGTTTTGAGGCCACTATAGTGTTTGAGCCAAACATGCATAAGGTGTTTCCATTTACTGGGCCATAGCTCATTTTTTTATTTAGGCTATTCATGATACCTGAAATGGACAGGTTAATGTTGGTGTAAGGGGTATGTAAGGAAACAATATAAATTTTCTCTGTGACATTTGGAAAGGGCAATAGGTGCTCGAGGATACCGTTCTTTGACCTTCATTGTGTCAAAATTTGCTGTTACATGCTTCCTAGAACCTTTATATCGATTTCTCCATCCTTCTTGTCCTAATGTTGCTATGTTCATTTTATATACCGTGCATATTCTAATTAGAAAATGAACAATGACTTAGGTGGCACGTGTCTTGGTTCTGCCATCCTTATAACATCATGTTTGTGTACAAAAGGGTGTTGCCACGCAGAAGCTATAAGATTCCAGAATGGCTTTGGTTTATTCTATAAGCAGTACATCAACTCAAGTACTCCATAATTTAATTATCTCTGTCATTTTAGGCAAGTTATAGATTTTCGTGTTTGTTGTGTGTTTCATGATATATCTAATGTTTCGTTTTAATCTCTGGAAACAATACATTTTTTAGCAATAGGCATGATAAAAATTCCATTTACATGTGCAGGCGATAGTTATAAATAGGTGCGGATCTTATTGATGCTGTGAACACTCTTCTAATGGGTTACGAGAAATTATTGACAACTTGTTCAAGAAAGGTTCTGTGAATGAGGATGCGGGCATGGTAAATTAATTGTTTTTATTATTCTGTTTTAAACTTTTTTACAATTACGTGTTAAAAGATTATTAATTGTTGTCGTCCATCTCATTTATAATCGCAACTCTTTTCAGAGCTTCCCCAATCAGACGAAAGAGCTCCTACGGATGCTGACAGGGGTTTGTTTGTAGTTCTTTGATTTTTTTTTGGAACGACAATTTTTGTTTGCCGTTCTTTGATGTTTTCGGATTCTAAGAGGGTTGCATTGTGCAGTAGACTCCATCTTAGAACTCTAAGCAGATATTTCAAATTTACTAAAGCACATGAGATCCTTATTTCTCATGTGGTTTTCGCTTACCCGAGTAATATGCCCAACATGGATATTTGTTGATAAAATGTACTTAATTAAAGAAAGACAAGAAACAAAAAGATGATGTCGTATGTGGAAAACTAGAAGGGGGGGGGGGTTGAATAGTTTACCGCTTTTTAAATTTAGGTTTTATATATGTTTGTAAAATTTAGATTCGACCTTTTTGTGAATTCAATGCTTGCACAATATGAACAATAGTAAATATATGATGAAATGATAAATTAAGACAAGAGAATAAAGTAGAACAATCAAGCCACAACCGAGGAGTTATAGTGGTTCGGATAACGAAGTACCTATCTCAGCCCTACTCTACTTTCCCAGCATCAAACTCGAGATGTTTCTTCACTATGTCAACAAAAACTCCTTAAGACGTAAAAACCGTACACAACGTGCTTTAATCAATTTACGACGGCTAACTAAATGTCGAGTCTAATCTAGCTAGAACTAATCTTCACAACACAACTTCACGACTTGTTCCGACTTCTCAACTTCACGACTTCTTCACAATTTTAAACAACTTCTTCAAACTTCATGCTTCTTCACAACTTTTTTCACGACTTCTTCACGACTTCACGACGTTCACTTTACACCACACTACTTATATCACAACTACTTATCACTACTTGGTAAGATCACAACGATCTTAACTAGTACTTACAAAGATCACCAAGATCTAGCTACTAACACACAACTACAAGATATTACAATTGATTTAGAAAATTATTGTGAATATGATTGCAACAAGATTGCTATGCACACTAAGGTGTAATACTTCTTCACTTGAAGATGGAAGAATTCTTCGTTGCACTGAGGAATAATAACTTGGTCACTTGGAAACAAAGCTTTATGATTTAAATGACAAAGGATTTTAGAGAGAAAAGATTATGTGGCTGTTTTTATACGCAGAAAGTTTGAGTGCAAAAAAGGTAAAAAAAAGTATTTGGAGAATAGTCCAAATTTATAACAAAAAAGAGGAGCGGTGATCTAGGCCGCCCCCCCCCCCGCTTAAATAGGTGCCGACCCCCTAAAAATTAAGAGGGGCCGCACCCTTATTCAGAGCGCTCCTTTTTTGTTTCCTATTCCATGGGAGCGTTTTACTGCACCATTTCTATCCGTTTTAGGTTCAAAAATTGAAATTCAAATGTTTATTTTGGACTAAACATTTCATTTTCATGAAAAAATGTTGTGATATTTATAAAAAGTTTTTACAACATTTTATAAAAGTTTCCTTGATCATAAAATGCTGCAAGCATTTGTTATTCATACCTTGGAGTGATATAAGATATTGAAATGGATATTTACTACTAAATACTTGTTTACGTTTAATTTTACGTTGAACGTTTTTATATTTTGTGATTATCAAAACATAAAGATGTGAAAAAATATTATTAATGTTTTTAGGCATTATATTTTATCAACATCGTAGAAGTAAATTTGATGCAATTTCTTTTTGCATATCCTCCTTTTCTTTCTTATCTCTCTCTGTTTTACCACTCATCTTGGCTTTTTGTCCATATTAATGTGAATTCCACATCTTTTCATATCTTATGATTTCACTTGAGACCCTAGCCTCAGGTGTCGTAACACGGTAACACCATTTTTTGGGTGCCACATCAGCATAACACCAACACCACGACCACCCTCAAATCAAAAGACACCAGATACACCATCACCTCTTTAATTTTCATAAACCCCCTAACCAATTTATTTCATTATTTTTTAACAAACTAACTATATCATTCATAATTAAAACATACAAATTACATTAAAAAAACACAATTACGAAATTAAAAAAATACATTACGAAATAAAAAAAACATTAACGAAATTAAAAAAAAACATTACGAAATAAAAAAACATTACGAAAAAAAATACATTACGAAATAAAAAAAAAAACTACTCGACTTCTCTTTGTCGTCCTCAGTCACCCAAATCATTTTTCATTTTGGTTTTTGATCAATTTTTTTTTGCTTCTTGATCCAATAGGCGCGTCTCTTCGTCCAAATCCATGGTGCTTAGTACTAGAAACCTCAACCCCTCCAACTCATAGTTGCGGTCTTTTTCGGCTAGCTTCGAAAGCCCTTCGACGGCTTCCCGTTTCAGACGAATCTCATGCACCATTAGCCCCCGAATGGGGCCGACGCCTAGCTCCCCACCGGTGCTCGCCGTTTGCTTCGGATTTTGCTATATCTTGGCGGGCATTTTGCCCGGCGGACGTGGTCGTGCATCGTGACGGAATAGATCCTCTTGCTAGCCCCGGGGACGTCTACGGTTTTAAGTCAACATGTTTCGGTGCGTCCCATTGATACCAATTGTGGAAAACTAGAAGGGGGGGTTGAATAGTTTACCGCTTTTTAAATTTAAGTTTTATGTATGTTTGTAAAACTTAGATTCGACCTTTTTGTGAATTCAATGCTTGCACAATATGAACAATGTAAATATATGAAATGATAAAGTAAGACAAGAGATAAGAGTAAGAACAATCAAACCACAACGCGAGGATTTATAGTGGTTCGGTAACGAAGCACCTCTTCGCCCTACTCCACTCCCCGAGCACCAAACTCGAGAGTTTTCTTCACTATGTCAACAAACTCCCTTATGGCGGAGAAAACCGTACACAACGTTGCTTATATCAATTTACGACACTAAGCTAAATGTCGAGTTCTAATCTTAGCTAGAACCAATCTATCACAACACAACTTCACGACTTGTTCACGACTTCACAACTTCACGACTTCTTCACAACTTCACAACTTCTTCACAACTTCACGACTTCTTTAAAACTTCACGACTTCTTCACAACTTCACGACTTCACTTCACCACACTACTTATATCACAACTACCTAACACTACTTGGTAAGATCACAACGATCTAACTATACTTACAAAGATCACCAAGATCTAGCTACTACACACAACTACAAGATATACAATTGATTTACAAATATGTGATATGAATGCAACAAGATTGCTATGCACACTAAGGTGTAATACTTCTTCACTTGATGATGGAAGTATTCTTCTCTTGCACTTGAGGAATATAGCTTGGATCACTTGGAAACAAAGCTTTATGATTAAATGATCAAATGATTTTAGAGAGGATATGTGAGCTGTTTTAAGCAGAAAGAATGAGTGCAAAAGGTAAAAAAATGTTGGAGAATAGTCCAGTATTTATAGGACAAAAAAGAGGAGCGGGATCTATGACCGGCCCCCTTAAATAGGGTGTCGGGCCCCTTAAAATTAAGGGGGCCGCCCCTTATTCAGACGCTCCTTTTTGTCCTATTCAGGGGAGGTGTTTACTGGACCATTTCTAGCCGTTTTAGGTTCGAAAATTTGAAATTCAAAATGTTTATTTTGAATAAAACATTTCTTTTAAATGTAAAAAATGTTTTGTGATATTTATAAAAAGTTTACAACATTTTATAAAAGTTTTCTTTGATCATAAAATGCATCAATCATTTGTTTATTCATACCTTGGAGTGATATAAGTTCGAAATGAATATTTACTACTAAATTCTTGTTTACGTTTAATTTTACGTTGAACGTTTTTATATTTTGTGATTATCAAAACGTACAAATGTGAAAAAATATTATTAATGTTTTTAGGCATTATATTTTATCAACATCGTAAAAGTAAATTTGATGCAAATTCTTTTTGCATATCCTCTTTTTCTTTCTTATCTCTCTCTGTTTTACCGCTCATCTTGGCTTTTTGTCGATATTAATGTGAATTCCACATCTTTTCATATCTTATGATTTCACCTGAGACCCTTATTCATGTTTGTGGTGTCATTCAAGTTTTAATTTGTATAATGTTTGATGCTCTTTTTCTTGACTCAATATGTCGGTTTCTTTAGTTTATGTCTTATGATATGTGATGAGAATTAACATCGACGGGGTTGAAAAAAAAATGTACACATAAAAGAGGTATTTTTATCTTTCATGTGCATATGTTTTAAATTATTCTCGATTTAGTTAGCTGAAGGTCCGATCACTGTTTTTCCGTATACAAGTGCTCCGCGGCAACACGTGAATGGAAATTCTTGTTTAACACATATAAGCTAATAAGCTAACAAGCTCATCATATAAGCTTAGCCACACGAAGTGCTCATCTCGTGTATTTATTTGTTTGTTTATTAATGTTTGTTTAATTTTGATATCCAAGTTCATGTACACATGCAAATTTTTTATGCAATCAATGTTATGAAGTTACATCAGCAGGTGGTCATGGCGTCAATAGCGGCGTTATGAGACATCGGTGGTTGTAGCGTCATCGACCTAAATGTTCTATGTCATTCAATTTTGTTTGGCGACCTCATTGACGATGTCGCTCCCGAGGTTCCGTATACGGTGAACGGTGAAACATACACCAAATGATATTACCTAGACGACGATATATATCCCACTTGGACAACTCATGTCAAATCATATACGGTTGCACGAAACCACTGTGATTTTAAAGAAAGTGCAAGAAAAGATGTGGAACAAGCTTTTGGTGTTCTAAAAGGTTATTAAGGGATTATATCACAACCTGCACATGCTTACTAGGTGAGAAAGATACGTAAAATTATGTATTGTTGCATCGTATTTTATAACATGATACTAAAAGATCAAAATTTTCAAATAAGTGAATTTGACGAGATATATGTTAATCCTGTAGCCAATATGCAATGTACATGGATCGAGAGATGCGACCCACACAAAAATAAACAAAATGAATGACGTGACAAAGATGTGCATAACGATCTTCGACACTATCTTATGGATCATCTTTGGCAATGATATCAAGAACGAGACAAAATGTAGTTTCTTTGTGTATTGTACTTTAGTCTTTGTGAAATGTTGTATTCTATTTTATATATTGTAATTTTATTTTGAGAAATGCTATAGCCACAAACAAACTTTCACAAAAAAATTTACATAATGATGTATCATATAATTAGTGGCATTCTCAAAGTTATTTTTGAATTCTCTCTCTTATATGCATCCACAAGTTACATGACACATCATTTTGTAAAAAAATTTGTATAAATTTCTTTGTGGTTATAGCATTTCTTTTTTATTTTTAGTTCAATGAAATGTGTTCCTTTTGAAGAAAAAAAAGATAAAAAATTTGAGACTCACTCACATGTATAACATGATAGATAAAAATGATCTCTTTCATGATTGTGTTATAGGTAAAAGTTGACGTGGAAATGACTATAGCATCTGAGGCTAGTCACTGTAAGGACACCGAATAACTTACAATTTTTCAGTCACATCAGATTTTTCTTCTAACGACCTGTAGACAACTTTTTAGTCACAGTTAGGCGACCAACATCTTTTTGTTTATGTTTATATTTTTTTTAAAATTAACAACAAAATTAAAATTCATTAGTAATAAAAACAATACATAACTATTCAAATAAAATTAAAACATTACAATAAAACTTCAAATAAAATGACTAATTAGTGTTGATTTGATCGATGGCAAATGCGTTCCACTAAATCGGCTTTTAGGCTTAGATGGATTGTTTTATTGTGTAGCTCTCGAATAACTTGTACCGTATCTTCATGCGTTTTTACGAGATCATCATCACGATGTTGCTCATCTGGATAAAATCTGGGAGAGATCGTCTGCTCTTGGTCTTTTATAATCATATTATGTAATATGACGCATGTGTACATTATATCTTTTATTTTACTCAACGTCATCACTCGGGCCGGCTGATTAATTGTCTTCCACTTCCTCTTTAAAACATCAAAAGCTCGTTCCACATCTTTTCGTGTTGCTTCGTGCGCGGTCTTATAACTCGTTTGTGATCATTCAACCTCGGATTTGAAATAGACTTTATAAGACGGACCATTCCGTACGCCATTTGACAAATTGCGGAAGTACACTTCACCAATGCGGAAATGCCAATTTTTCCCACACAATCAGGACGTAGTTGAAAATAAGGGTAATGATCAATTATTACTTGAACAATGCGTGTGAATAGCCTTCGGCTCATTCGAAACCGCGTACGAAATTTTGCTTCGTCATATTGTGGATGTGCGGAAAAGTAAGCCGCCACTAAATTATCATGAGCATCGTAACAATCTCTTTCTACCTGACTTCGTCTCTTTTTTTGGTTTAGAGGCTTGAATTGCCGCACTACAAGCTTCCGTAAACAACACAAGCTCCTATTAACTTCATCTTCATCGTCCGAGGAGAAATAAAAAAATAGATCGTAAAACAATTTGTAGATGATATATGTAAAAGTATATAGAGAGAATGTGTTTGAAAGAGTGTATAAAAATAGAAAATATGGTATTTAGAGGATAAAAAGACTATAATTTTTAAAATAAAAAAGTTTATTTATTTATTTAAATAGCCAACGGCTATTTTTATTTGCAAATGAATCGATCGTTCCCACGATTAACATCCTCATTTCGTCTTGGTCGACCGACTCGCAACTCACAACCCACAATGGGGCGACCGACTCGCGATTTGGGCCGACCACAATGATGACCGCGTCATTGTGACTAGCCTTGTATGCGCCATCTGCATTTAGCTCTTTTATGACACAAATTTTCTTGTGACTAGCCTTATATGCGCCATCTGCATTTTGCTCTCTTATGACACAATTTCTCTTGTGACTAGCCTTATATGCGCCATGTGCATTTAGCTATCTTATGACACAATTTTTTCTTTAGACATGATGCATTTAAGAAAAATCATAGACTTTTTTGACAACGTTCTATACCAAGGACCATCTTAAAATTCATATAGTTGATGAGAACCAATAAGTGCCTCGAACTGCCTCTGTTTGCCACCAAGTAAATGACACACACAACTAGGTATTCATTGTTCCTTTAAGAACCCCATAGTCAGTCTCTGTTTTGAAAAAGTAAATGATGAAAATTTAGCGCCCAAAGCTTTACACTTTTAAAGCGCTACATCTTTTGAATCAAGTTATTCAATGTCTTAAACATGTTATATTCTTTTTTAGACTTTTGTCAATATACTTTTGCTCAAATATAGTTGCTTTTTTTGTCCCAGATGTCTCATCGTATCTCAAATATGTCCACCACATTCACAACTTTATGAATATTTGTCATAGGCTAAATGTGAAATGGTCCCAGTAGCACTTCTATTCTTTCAATAGAGTTGGGTCTCTAAAAGAGTAAAGCTTTGTTGTAAATGAAAACTATAAGTGGAAAGTCTGTGATTTATAAGCACAAAGAATAAATGTAAAAAAAGATGAATACTCTAACTAATATTTATTATGTTGTTATATCATTTCTTAGCCAATAGTATGTTAATTTAAGTTTGTATTATTTTATGTTATAAGATACACTTAAACAAAATATTTCAACTATCTATTAAATCTCGTCGTTATACCTAGTTTAATTAATGTGTATTAAATGTTTTTTCGATTTAAACTTTGAGGTTAATTAATATCTCTAACCAATGCTAGTGCCATTCTATTTTTCTCTCCTTTTATTCTCCACAATGTAGGAATTTTGTAGATATAGAAAAGCATATCTAAACTGGTCAGAATGACTAATTTATCTCTGTAACGCTATTTGTTTATCTTGTAATTTTTCTTAGCGCCTTGCTAGCTTTCTTTTAATCAAATCCTCATTAAAAAAAAAGGTGTAGCAATTTTGTGCATAAGCATATAAGCAAGAGGACTTGTGAAAATCTATTTTTGAAAAAGAAAATAAAACTATTTCTTCAGAATATATTACAACAAGTAGGGAATGGAGGTGGGGTTAGTCACGTGCCAGAATCCTTATAAATACAACCATAGTGAGACCAACATGTAGCAGCACCAATAGCAAAGTAAGTGGTCAAGCCATACCACCTCAGCTCAGCTCATTTTTTGATTTGACACAAATCCATTTAGCTTGTACTATTGTTACCTTACCACAACACCCCTATTATTATTGCATCAAATCCCATAATTCCCTTTTGGTCCATCTGTAACAAAATTTTGTTATTATAAACCATTTACCAAAAGTGGATAAAAAAATGGAGCTTAATGGTGAAATGAAGGTGTCCAAGTTCAAAAGGATTTGTGTTTTTTGTGGGAGTAGTCAAGGCAAGAAAACTAGCTATCAAGATGCTGCTATTGAGCTTGGCAAAGAATTGGTAACTTATATTTATATATTTTTAAATTTTAAGGAATTTGAATATGTTTTGTTCTTTTGAAGTTATGTTTTATTTGTAATGTTTATACAAATGGGTTTACTTTTGAATGTTTAAATGAAGAAAAAAATGTTTTTTTTTCAAGATTGTGGTTTGTGCCTTTGTTTATGTGGGTTATGTTTTGTTGGTATTAAAATTGAGAACCCATATCAAATATCATAAAAAGGCTTGATTTTTATACTTTTTACAAGATTTTAAATATGGGTTTCTTGAAAATAATATGTTTTTGCAATGTTCATAATAGGTTTGAAAATCTGGTTTCTTGTGGGTTATGTTTAGTTTATCATGTTCTGACATCAGTATAGACAAAAAAACAAAAAAAAAACAAAGAAAAATGGAAAACCATTTGAAATATCATAAATAAGTTGTTAAAACCATGTTCTGTAGTTAGTACTGAGTTGACTCAGTAAAGATGTTACTAATTTCAGGTTTCAAGAAACATTGATTTGGTGTATGGAGGAGGTAGCATTGGTTTAATGGGATTGGTTTCACAAGCTGTTCATGATGGTGGTAGGCATGTTATTGGGTAAGTTGATCATACAAAGACAAAGTGTGTGTAAAAACATGGTCTAGAAAACCTCAAAAAACAGTAATGTTTGTTAATGATTAAAATGGGATGATTAAGGAACAGAATAAGTGTGTTTTTTATATGATTACTATAAAACTAATGTTTTTTTTGTCATGTTATTGTCTTTGTGTTACAGGGTCATTCCCAAGACACTCATGCCTAGAGAGGTATGTCTTCATGTCTACACAAAAAGTCTTTGAGCTTTTTTATTTTATATAATTAACAAATCATTTGTAAGAAAATTTGTTCAACAAGTATGTAATGGAGTACATGTTACAGCTTTGTATTTGCTTATTGTGTATTGATTCAAGGCAAGGCTGTAAACATTTTGATAGAACTTAGAAGCAAACTGCTTGTCTTGTTATTGTGTTTCTTATACTAAAAACTTAAGCAGTATGTTCAATATTGCATTTATGGTTGATTAGCTTATTCCAAAGAGCATAAGCATGATAAGCAATCCAAATACCCCCTAATGATATGAAGTCATATATTTAGTCAAATTTGTGAAATAAATGAAAAACCTTATTTATTTCAGTATGGGATAATTTAGCTTAGGATGATAATTTTTCTATGACTGTGATTGATGATGTTTCATGGGTGAGAATAGAAGTATGTTCTTGAAGTTTGTTTCTATCTTGGTCCATTTAATTTGTAGCCTTATCCAGATAACATGTTGGGTGGCTTGTCTGTTATATGTTCTTTTCTTGTTTCAAAATGGTTATATGATATTTCTATTTTATGATTCACAAAATGCCAAATTCTTAGAATACACAAGTTTTAATGCATGTTTCACAAGTCATTGTAGCAAGTTTTTGACTTGTTTGTTTGTACTAATTCTGCCAAAAATAATTAGTGTCATAACTTGTGTGTCCAGAATTAGATTAATAATGTGTTTTGTCAAAATTGGTCTGTTTTTGAATGAATTTTGTGTGTGCTGTGCAGTTGACTGGTGAAACAGTAGGTGAAGTGAAAGCAGTGGCTGATATGCATCAGAGGAAAGCAGAGATGGCTAAGCATTCTGATGCTTTTATTGCTTTACCAGGTTGGTTTGTAATTATCACTGCAAACTCCTTCATATTTTTTCACAAAATTTACATATGCAATTTCATTATGAGTTGAAAGTAAGCTTTGTTGACTACTTTTTGAGTTCATTACATTTTCAAATACTATCAAGTTTAGAAGTATTCCATGTAGGATGGTTCATTTCATGTTCAAATTTTCATATTTTGTCGAAAATGTTCATTCACGCAGACCGTAGTGTTTTGTTAGCGTTTTCATATTATTCGACGAATGGTTGACCAAACTGAGGTGGTTCAGAAAGCTATGGACACTAAACTCTTTTAACTTTGAAATGATGCTAATGGATATTTTTAAAGGATGGTTAACTTTTCTTATCATCTTACTCATATCTTCGGTTACAAACAAAGTATCATTCTTGCATCAAAAGTGAAAGCCGAAATGGAATACTTTTCTTTCTAAAAGGCTGACTCTTTTGACAAAGCATGCTATGTGCAATGTTCTGTTAGCATTTATTAACATTCAAAGCGTTTTTAAACCTCGTTTTTTTCTTAGTAAACATGAGTATAATGATCAAAAAGGTTGATCACTTGGTAGTAAAAGCATGAAAGGTATATGAGAAAGTTGTTTTCTTTATGTAGCAAAGTGGTCTTACTAAGGTAGTTATCATTAACCAAGAAAAGTAATTAGAGGTTATTTAGAGCATGCTTATCTCACAATAAAGGATCCTTTTATCTTTTTTAGATATTTCATTACCAAAGATACAAATGTTCATGCAAAAAGCTCAAGCCTTTAAAGCTACATTTGGTTTGGCAGAAGGCTAGTTGCCCTTTAATTCTTAACTTTATGATTACCATATGTTGAGTAATGACCAAATTTGTTATTTGTAGTGCTCTGAAAGCAACTTGTACCAGAAGCCTTTTTTATGGTCAAAGAAAAGCTTTGAACTTTTTAGCAACCCACATCCCAAGATTCATAATTAGTAGATGATCATGCTTTCATTACCCAAAGTGTCTTCACCAATCTATCAACATCTTACATATCCAAATCAATTAGGTTTCAGTATCACTAAAACCTTATTTATGTGTGTTATGCCATATATACCATGCGTTATAATGTGTTTGTGTATCCTCTACTACATAAGCAACGTCTTATTTGAGTTTTTTTTAATGAAACCTTGTTTATAAAAAAATTGTTCTCAGGAGCATGTTATCTTAGGTGATCTTTGATATCAAAGTTGATAAATAGGGATTAACATCAAAATATAGAAAAACAGGACTGAAATGAATGAGTTTTTCGTTCCAAAGGGCAATATTAGTTTTATTTGCAATGTATTAAAGTTGGTAACTGATTCTGACCATGTGATCAGTTTATCTTTGACCCATTATACATTGAAAAATTAGCTAATCTAGTGCATTAGTTTTGATCATTTAGAGTTAGAACATAGATGATATACCATATATTAGCGTTATGGCAAGAAATTGACTTGTGTGAATTGAGTGTAGGAGGGTATGGCACTCTTGAAGAGCTGCTTGAAGTGATAACATGGGCTCAACTCGGCATTCATGATAAGCCAGTAAGATATCTAATGTATCCTTTGTTTAAATATCTAAATCACTCAAAGTTATAGCAAGCATCTGAGATGTTTAAATATCTTGCAGGTTGGTTTGCTAAATGTCGATGGATACTACAACTCATTATTGTCGTTTATCGACAAAGCTGTGGAAGAAGGCTTCATTGACCCAAGTGCACGCCACATCATTGTCTCGGCTCCAACAGCTAAGGTTTTGGTCCGAAAATTGGAGGTATGGTCCCAAACAGAATCCTAGTCTCTTTGACTTTTAGGTCAATTAATCACTTTAAATATTCAAAAATTGCCACAAATTTATTATTGTAGAAAATTTAACTTTAGTTTTCATCCTATTTGTAGCAAACTTGCTAGAAAATTAACATGTTATATAAAGATTCCTGATATACTTATGGATTTCTTGTTGTATAAAATTCCCATCCTTTGACTTTCTAGGTCAATCAATCAACTTTTTAATTTCAGATTCAGCTATTATTTCACAACAAATTGAACAGTAAATGCCACTATTTGTAGCATTTATCACTAAATTTCCATGGCTACAAACATTTTCAAATAAATGTAAATGAGTTCATGTCTTTAGAAAGTTGAACTTTAATATGTTTGACACTTTGTATTGACCAAATTAATCAACTCAACAGGAATATGTTCCATGCCATGAAGGAGTTGCATCAAAGTTGAGCTGGGAAATGGAGCAACAGCTTGAATTCACTGACTATGATATTACTAGATGATCAGCTAAAAACGCGAGATTTTTGCTGCAGAGAAAAAAGTTTTTTTTTCTTTAAAGAAGGATCTGTGGCAGTTGAAAAAAGTAGCTAACTTTGAAAGGGCGTTTGTTCGATTTAGATTTTGATGTGAAGGGTATTAATCTTTTTTGATTTTGTAAATTATTGATGTTGGAAATGACCTGAAAAAACTTGTGGGAAGTCTCTCATTTGTAACCCCCCTTCACTTGCAAGATGCAACTCTGGTTTATTTCACAGGTTGTAAAGATACCGATTTTATGCATATTTATGTCATATGTTTAGTTTTTCCAAAACTTGTATCCGACTACCATCGTTATCCTCCTTTGTATACACTGCATTGGAAGTTGTAGATTGATTACATGACACACAAGTATTTTTTCGACGATTTCACTATTGGTGAAAGAAATACAATAAAATGAATAAGATGTGACTGGGTAAAACTGTAAAAAAAAAATGAACATTTGTGTGAAGAAAAATATTGAGAAAATACAGATCTTTTTTATAACCTTCAAACCAATAACAAGTTTCCTCATCTCACCCATGCCTCCTCTCCCACCAAATCTTTCGTGTGAACGAACCACTTCATTTTTAAGATACATAAAACCATCTGGCAATTGATGTTTGAACGCGTAGTTTAGGTGGTGTTTAGTTGTGGAAAAAATTTCGATGTTTTTCTGTTTCTAAATTCCTAGATAAGGGGATGGTTTTTCTTCTTCTCTAGAGAAAAGTTGAGAATTTTGAAAACCTGTTTAGATGAGAGTTATATTTTTTTTTAAAAAGTGAAAATATGTTTAGATAAATCTATTTTCACTTATTTTTCTTTTCATATCTATTTTTTTTCATATTAGCTATTTGTATACGATTATAAAAACAATAAAAAATAAAACACAAATGAAAGTAATAAAAACTAACTACAATCATAAGCATATATTTAATTTGCAATATACTCGAAATTAACATTACCGAATCATAAGCATATATTTAATTTGTAGTATACTCGAAATTAACATTACCGAACATATATAAATCTCAATTAACATTACGTTTTCATCACATTTCTTACGTTTTCGTCCTTTTTTTTTAGTTTTCGTCCGATTTTTTACGATTTCATCTGTTTTTTACGTTTTAGTCATATTTCTTACGTTTTCGCCCTTTTTTACGTTTTCGTCCGATTACTTACGTTTTCGTCTGTTTTTTTACGTTTTCATCTTTTTTTTACATTTTCGTCTGATTTCTTACGTTTTTGTCTTTTTTATGGTTTCGTCTTTCTTTTCTGTTTTTTTACGTTTTCGTCCGATTTCTTACTTTTTCGTCCGATTACTTACGTTTTCGTCTTTTTTTTACGGTTTCGTCTTTTTTTACGTTTTCATATGTTTTTTTACGTTTTCGTCCGATTTCTTACGTTTTCGTCCGATTTCTAACGTTTTCGTCTGTTTTTTTATGTTTTCGTTCGATTTCTTACGATTTCGTCTGTTTTTTACGTTTTTTTCCCTTTTTTACGTTTTCGTCATATTTCTTACATTTTCGCCCTTTTTTATATTTCTTACAAGGACGAAAACGCACAAAAACGGACAAAAACGTAAGAAATATGACGAAAACGAAAAAAACGGACGAAAACGTAAGAAATCGGACGAAAACATATGAAATCGGACGAAATCGGACGAAAAAGTAAAAAAAGGACGAAAACGTTAGAAATCGGACGAAAACGTAAGAAATAGGACGAAAACGTAAAAACAGACAAAAACGTAAGAAATCTGACAAAAACGTAAGAAACGGGCGAAACGTAAAAAAACGGATGAAAACGTAAAAGAACGGACGAAAACGTAAGAAAACGAAAAAAACCGACGAAAACGTAAAAAGACTGACGAAACGTATAAAACGTTCAAAAATGTATGAAAACACCATAATTTAGTGGGTCAACCTGACCCAAACCGTTTGACCCATGACCCGTTAGATCTATTTTTTAAACATGACCTGTTTGGCCCATGACCCATGACCCATTTGACCCATGACTCAAACCGATCCATTTGCCACCTCTAGATAGGGTTAGAATATTGATACTCACGTTTTATTTGGTGTGAGTCATATTTAAGTTTTATTTTGTTAGGGAAAAAAAGAAATGGAAAACAATAAATTGTGGTTTTCTATTTTTTCCTATAAATTTAGAAAATGAGAATTTTTTGTTTTTTGAAAAATATTAGAAAAAAGTACAACTAAACAAGTTTTCAGTTTTTTTATTCTTAAATGAAAAATCTCCAGGAAAAATGAGATATTTTCCTCCAACTAAACACACCCTTAGTTGCCGAAAGAAATGGACTTAACGATGACACGAATAGCATTACGAGCTGCGTGAGTGGTGGCTTCTAGTGAGAGCTTTTGAACACTTGCTAGTCTACACATTTTCTCTCGCTCAAGGTCCGTAAGCCAAGGATGTGCCTGCGTGTATCGTTGTGACAAACTATATAAAACTAACCCTAACAAAAGATTATATGGATACTGAAACCAAGGAACTGTGACCTCACAAGTCGCAACTTTTGAATAAGCACTAGATTTGCATTTTACAGTTTTTATTTTGTTTCAGATTTTTCTAACATGTTCGGTTAAATCGATTGAACTGGTCTGGTTATGAAAACATAGTGCAACTCATTTGCCTATTAATCGTCGTCATTTTTTTTACAAAACCGTACGTATCTCAAAAGCCTATGAATATTGGGCGAGTTCCTTTCGTAATTGAGACGCCTCTCGTCAGTATCTTTTTTATCAAAGAAGTCAGTGGATATTTGTTAGATATTTGACAAATAAAGTTTGTTATGTAAAATAGTCGTAAATAGAAAAAACTATAGGGTTATTTATAAAATCCAAACTTTCATAAAATTGTACGTCTTTGTACCTCGGTCGCCGCCATAGTGGCAAGTCGGTCGAGGTCGGGGTCGCCGGAGACAAATTCGCATATATGTCGCCCTTACGACCGTTGTCGCGTGCCACAAAATTAAACCAAAACTGATTTTTCTAGTTTTAATTAAAAAAACAAAAACTTTTTATCTTTTAAATTTCAAACCCTTTAACACTATAAATACCCACTTATTTTACCATTTTACACACAATTATATACACTTTCATCAACTTTTTTAAATGGCTTGTTCGCTTTCACATACCGACGATAAAGTCGAAGCTTTGGTTCAAAAACTAATTGACGAAGATATGGTTCGTCAGAAAGCGATTCTGGATTTAGCCTTGCAATTTGACAATGCATGCACAGCTAAAGTCGATCTTAGAAAAGCATATGAGAAATGTAATCACATTCCTCAAGAGAGTCGTGCTTTGATCGAAGCTTTCTTAAAAGAAGGATCTGATAAAAACTACGACCTAAATCTTTCTATGTATGAAAATGCGGCAAAAATAGAAAAACAAATGAATGCTAAATTAGCTTGGCTAGTGGAAAAATACAACTACCGCTCACAAACCCATATAGGTGGTTCGTCATCACATACCCATGAGTTATGCGATGTATATCTTACTGAGAAAGAGCTACATCAGCTACATCTAGATGAAGAAGCTTTAAGAGAAACATTAGAAGAACAAGCAAGGGATGAAAAAGAACGAGAGGAGAAAATTAAGCAAAAACAAGCTGAAGATGAGGAATTCATGTTGGAATTTGGGAGGAAATTATATTCAGATTACGAGTCAGATTAATAATATAGGAACTATTTTAATTTTGTTGTTTTAAATGTAATGTTATAAATAAAGTATTGTTATTTTAAATTCAGTATTTATATTTTCAAAATTTAAATTCCAACGGCTACTATTCAAACGACTACTCTTTATCCAACTATCTCAAAATTTCAAAATTTTCCGTTATAAATACCCCTCACCATCGCCTCATTTTCTTACACAACTCTTATCAAACTCTCTCAAATGGATTCTAATTTTAATAACGAAAATGATCCATGGGAATTCGATCTTGATATAGATGATTCTGATCTCCATTTAACACCCGTTCTGCGTTCCTCTAGTAGCACACGTGTTGAACCATCTCCCTTAACCCCAAATTCAGTTAGGATAATGCCCGATTTTGCGGGTATTGTTCAGCTCTCTAGTAGCACACGTGTTGAACCATCTCCCTCAACCCCAAATCCAGCTATGATAATACCCAGTCCTGCGGGTATTGTTCAACAAGCCAAGCTGCTTAAAGAAAATGTTTTTATTCTTGATTCAGATGGGGCTTTAATGTCGACACAAGAATATATGCAGAAAGTTGTTGAGGATGTGGGTGAAGATGCTAATTTTAAGAGTGGGGCGTGGATTAGCGCCACTAACTATGTGACTGCTACTGGTGGCACTATAACTGGGTGTTTGGGGGACATCAACAACTTTCTGAAAAAGAGAAAACTTGACCAAGTTGTTGCAATAGTCAAGTCTTGTTCTCCGAATGTGATTGGCGATCTCACAATGACTATGAAAGATCTCTCAGGTACAATACCTGGAACAATACATTACAAAGTCATTGGTGATGGTGGTTATGGAAAGGATATTACTGTAAGAGCTATTATGATACTTGCTAATGTCTCAGTTATTACTCCTAAACCATCAAAGCATTACAAAAAGAAACGTGGTTAAGGTTTTTCGTAAGGATTCAGTTCCTAGAAGTGACAGTGGTTAACCTTAACATTATTATGTAATGTTTTTTTAGTATAATGTAATGTTTTTTATTATTTATGTAATGTTTTTTATTATTAATGAAATTTAAATTTGTTGTTAAAAAAATAAAAAATGAATAAATAAAAATGAATGTCGCCTTATATTGGCAAAAGATGCATGTAGGTATCCGGAGAAAGAAAGCTGATGTGGCACCGGAAAGTGCAGGTCGTGACCCACTATCATAGTGGGCAGCCTGACCTCTATGATTTATTTTAAAGTTAGTAGGTAGTTTAAGAGTGCGTTTTGAAAGTTTTTTTCTTTTCAAAAATACATATTAAACTTTAACATTTTTTATAAAATCATACGTATGTCAAAAGTATTGCAATATCAAACTCGTTTTGTTCGCAGTGCGAATATCTTGTTTGACGCACTTTTTTTATGAATGAATCGGTAGATGTATGTTATATATTTGAGAAACAACGTTTGTTATATAAAAAAACCACAAATAACTAAAAGTTTAAGGCAGTTTTTGTAACTTGTCGCATAGTTTGAGGGTGTGTTTATAAAAAAAATTAGTTTAAATTTTTTTAAGATTGGGCCAGGCCATTTTTCTTTATTGGGCTAATCTTTTTTTTAAACGACGTCATAACTCACGGAAATCGAGTATATTTATAATTATAATATGCACCACGTGTGGGCTAACTGCATATTTTGGGCTTAATGAAGTCAGTAAACAGAAATTAAGTTGGTTTCCTTAAGTAAAAGTTTTTGAAGCTTCGATGGATATTTCAGACTTGAACGAAGTCAGTAAACCTGAAATTGGACCAAGGTTTCCTTGTTTTGTGATGCAATTAGCTTTTGTTTATGAAATTAACCACTCAAAGGTGGCATAATGACAAAAAGACTTGTGACTATCACTTTAAAATGAACGAGGTCTCAAGTTTAAAGTTTGCTGGTTGCAAACAACTTTGAGTGACCACACCAACCTTTAACGAAAAGGGAGGGCTTTACCTTCTTTGAGTCTGTGTAGCAGTGGGTTCAAACCGCTTGGATTATGTTACTACAAATAATGTATAAAAACGTTATTTATATTTTTCGACCTTTCAACGTTTTGATAATAACAAAATGTAAAAACGTTTACGATAAAATTAAACGTTTACAAATTATTAATCGTAAAATTCCATTTCTAAGATTAGTAATCACTTAAGGTATGAACAAACAAATCATTAAGCATGATTAGTGATCAAAAAAATATTTTTCTCTTATCCATTACATTTTTACAAAAGAATTTCACAAAATTAATTATACAAAATATTTTCTAATTAAAAGAAAAGTTTTATTAAAAACTTAAATTTTGAAATTCAATTTTTTCCCCCAAAATGGAAGGTTCCATACCAGATACAACATTTCTCACAAAAAGAAAAAAAAGGGAGCGTGGTCTACTGGCGGCCCCCTTATAAGCCTGGCGGCCCCCTTATATATCTGGGACCGTCGGGACCGCCGTCAGCGACCGTTGGATTTTCCTGCCTATAAATACTGCTTCATCCCTTGCTGAAAATCAAACTTCTTTGCATTAATTTTCTCACACTTCTTTCTCTCTTTAAAATCCTTCTTTCTCTCACTAAAAATCTTGATCACTAACATCTATTGATCTTGTTTCAAGTGATCTAATCTCTTATTCTAATATCTTCCCTCTCATTCAAGTGTAAGAGAAGAACATTCGTATTCGTCAAGAAACGAAGTGTTGATTAGTGGATCTCTTCTTCTTTCTTCTAAGTATCAAATTTCTATTGTAATTATTTTGTGTATTTGTGTGATTCGGATATTATGTAAATCCGATAGTGTAGATCTAGTGATCGTGTATTGATTGTGAAGTGGTAGATTGGTTCTAGCTAAGATTAGGACTCGACATTTAGCTTAGTGTCAGAAAATAACATAAGCGATGTGTAAATGGTTTTCTCCGCCTGAAGGAAGCTTGTTGACATAGTAAAATCTCAAGTAGGATACTCGGGGAGTAGAGTAGGGCGAAGAAGAGCTTCGTAGCCGAACCACTATAAATCTTGGTGTCTTGGTTTGATTGTTCCTTCTCTCATCTCTTTATATTATTGTGATTCTTATTATTGTGATTCTAAAATTTATAATTGCCGTTAAAAAAAAAACATACATTGTTGGTTCATATTGTTGATTGGTTGAACATATACTCGGATCTAAGAAATTTTAGAAGTAAACTTTTAAAACGCAAACTTAATCGGTAAACTATTAAGCCCCCATTCTAGTTTCCACTTAAGCATCACGCACAACTTGCGATGCTACAGGATAAGGAAGAGGGGTCATAGGCTGTTCCAAATGAACTAGTTTCCCTTCAGACCTAAGAACGATTCTTAAGTTTTGAAACCAGTTCGTAAAGTTTGGTCCAGTAAATTTCTCATGTTGGAGAATTGACCTGATAGTCGCATTGTTTGTGTTTTAGGCAACAACAGCCATCTACAAAACAATAAAAAGTTCAGAAAATATTAGTATTTTTGATAATTATCTCTTATAAAATTAACTACCCATGTTTATTGCAAAAATAAACAATTATTTTATCAAGAGTCTAAGATCCAACTTGACGTTGTACCATTAATGCAGTTGATCTACTAGAAATGGTATAACTCAAAAGGTAATCAACGAGTGATAATTGCCAACATGTGCAACTCTTAGGAATTATGGGATAGGAGGCAATATAATCTAGAATTATAATGTCAAGAAGCACGTTTCACCCCATTTTGTACCTCGGGTCGGAGGTCTAACCAACCATACTCGATATAAGTCGTCCAATACAAAATCTGTAATTTTACAGTCTCAGGTCTGACCGTACGATTGTTATATTACCTTGATTTTCAAATTCACCTAAGACTATCTTAAAGTAAAAGAACAAACTCAAGTGATTTCATACTTGGATGGCAACTGACTTAACTTTTAAGGCAACATTACCAAAATTTATGTATAAGGAAGCATGCATACAACCTTATGACACTTTATTTTAAAACCTTTCCATTTTTGTTTACTTTAAAATCTTTCTATAAATCCCTCAATTTTATAAGTTTAGCTTATAGATTAAATGAAAACGTGAAATTAGGGTTTCTAGTATTCAGTTTGGATCAAAAGTGAATAACGAGTGGATTTTAAGCTAAAAGCTTTTAACAAGAGTATAATTATGATTATTAGGACATTATAAGAGTATTAAAATAGATCACGAGCTTAAAGAACCTGGTTTCGAGCTAAATTATTGAAAACGGGTCAAAATGGGGACTTTTGCTTTTGTACGCCTAAGATAACTTCCTCGGGGCTTCAAGACTTCAACTCCTGGCTTCACTTCTGTTCTTGGAATTTATTAGAACTTCCTTGATCATACTTTAGATGCCATTGATGAGATAGAATGAGAATTGAAGGTGTGAGTTAAAAGGATGAGTGTTCGCCCCTATTTATAGTGTTGAAGACCCTTGGTGGCCAAGGAAACTTGGTGACCAAGTTAGGACAGGTGGGGGTGATGTGGAGAAGCTATGGAGTGCTAAGGAATGAGTCATGTAAGCTAGAAACTATCATGAAGGATGTGGATCATCCTTGTGGTACCGCGACTGGTTTAGAGAAAAAGAAAGAAATGTGGCCAATTTAAAGACCAAGAGATGGAATTGTGGTGCTTGTAAGCAGCTTGTGGGTGAAGGAGGTGAGTCATTGTGGTGCTTGTATGCATGGTTAGTGTTTAAAATGGGTCAAATAAAGAAAAAGGTGTACGCAGGTTCAATAGGCACGGGTTAGGGTTTTATGCTTCATTTTTCAAGTACATTTGTGATATAATGATGGAATATGATTTGTAAAGTTGTAAATTATGTATCTACAACTTATTTGAGTATTGGTTTAGGGTTAAAACGGATAAAACCAAGAAACGAAATGAGGATTTCTAGGTTTCATTTCATGAAATCTTATGAAATGAGGATGATTATAGAATGTAAATGAAGTGCATGACTTGCTTGTAACTTGTACTTGATGGATTGTACAAGTTTCCTTAGGAAAACGGAGGTAAAACGACTATTTTGGATGTCGTGCATTAATGACTTATACATTATGCTTTAAAGGACTTGTACCTTATTTTGGAGGGAAAGTATATTCAAATGAGATGTTATATTACTTGTACATGAGCTTTGATTACTTGTACATTCATCTTGAATGGTTACATTACCCAAAATTAGGGTTTAGGCATAAACGTTAACGGTTTATGTTCATTTGGTAACAATGTTGTGAAATCTTCGTTAAATGAATAACGTATATGATAAAATAGATAATAGGTCATTGACTTGACATGTTATGATGTTTGCTTGACATATTTATTGATAGAGGTTGCATAGGTAGTTGCGTGAGCTTGTATACTTTAGAAATGTAAACAACGTTACATAATGGAATAGAATGAAACGAAAATTTATTCCCGTGAAAAAGTAGTACTTAATAAAGTAAGTAGATATTACATTGATGAAAATTTGCGGGTAGTTATAGTCCCCCAACCTTACAGAAATCTCGTCCCGAGATTTAGTTGAGTGATAGAGTGATATTTAGAAATTGAAGTCCTTAGTTTTTGCAGTCTCTCTTCAAATGACCTACTTCGTTGCAAGTCTGACATTTGACAGTGCAAACTCCTATGTGATGCAGGGTGCATCTTGTACACAAAGGAAGGTTTCCATGGTATCTTTTGGCAGGATAAGTCCAAATAGTTTCTTGTCTTCTATTCTGTTGTTTGTGGTTGTTATGGTTATTTTGGTAGTTATTGTTGTTGCGATTATTGGGGTAGTTGTTGAGGAGATCATGATTATTGTTGAGATCACGATTATTGGAATAGTTTTTGTTGTTAGAATTATTGGGATAGTTGTTGTCAGTGGTGTTCCTTTTATCATCAAACTTTTGTTTGTGATCAGTGGTTTCTTGCACATAATCGTGCTTTAGTATTTGGTCCATTAGTCTGTGAGCTATGTTGGTGGCTTCTTCCAGAGTCTGAGGCTTTGAAGCAGTAACGTTTCCTTCAATGCTTTGGGGCAGTCCCCCGATGAAAGCTTCCATGAGTTTCTTAGTGTTTGGCACCATGTTTGGACATAAGACTGCTAATTCTTGGAATCTTCTAACGTAAGTCTTGAGATCATTTTCTTTTACAGTTAGACCGTAAAATTCGTCTTCCGTTTTCTTGATTTTAGTTCGAGGGCAGTACTTATTGGTCAAGAGCCTTCAATTCAGTTAAAGTGATCCTATTGGCTTGTTCTATTCCAATAGGTTGGGCGTATGCATTCCACCAAGATAAGGCATCATCGGTCAGGTACCAGTAGCAAATGTCACTCTGTCTTCCTCGGCACACTTACTATGAGAAAATACTAATTCAGTACGTTCAAACCAGTGGATAAGGCCAACAACTCCTTCCGTACCATTGAAGTAGAAAGGTTGACAGTTTATGAATTCTTTGTAGTTTCCTCTTTTTGCTACAGGAGGTTCTCTTGGTCCAGTATTCCTATTGGGATTGTCGGCATTTGCCGTAGTAGCAGCTTGTGCTTCCAGGGCGGCAGTAATACCAGCAATCCGTTGCTGGATAGCATCCTGAGTTATAGCTGGTGTTGCAGATGTTGATGTTCTCTTGGGAGGCATCTATCAACATATACAAGACAACACAGAATTAAGAATCCATAAAATGATATAGTCATATCACAAGTGAAGGTATTATAAAAAGACTTGAGATCATTCTTTGATATTGCAGAATACAACATAAATTATTTAGAATTCAAGACTTCGAGAGATAGATATGAAAATAATGGAATGAGTGATTCAACAGGAAACTTAGTGTTTTTAGATACAAAGGTTTGAGAAAATTGGATGGTAAGAGAATTATAGTACTCCGGATAGAGATATGAGTCATCGTACTACAAGATATAGAATAGATAATCTCGACATATACAATTGGTATTATGAAATAATGAGGTATAATGGAATCACCACTGTATTAGATCATAAACAACTTGTCTATGTAATTTACAAAATTTGACAAGCGTCATTATTTATACCATACATCGAGTGGTTAGATTCTAGAAAACTGTAAATGATACAGATCTAATATGGTAGTTTTTCCTTGAGTTCTTAGATCTTGTTCAGAAGACTCTTAATGACGAACCTTGATATCCTAGGACCTGAGGGTTATGGGCCCAGTATGCTTCTGCTGCGCTACTCTGATTACACTCTAATTTATTTGGTTTTTAAGGAAACTAGTTTATAAAATTTAAGGATTTATTAAAGGGATAGTCGGGTGGTGATATAGTTGACCTAACCGGTGATGAAGATCTTACTGATAAAGATGGAGATATTGGAATGGGTGATTCAACAGGTGGCTCAGCATCTTTAGGTGGTGAAATTTCCTCGGGAGGAAAGAAATCTCAGGAATCAAATTCGATGGAGGTAAAATAGTTGGTAGAGCAATAATACCTTGGGGTGATGGAGTAGCATCATATGCTTGTATGACCTTCATATACGGATCATCGTGAAAAGGTAATATAGATAGTGAGGATAAAAGATCTTTAGTTAAATCATCTGAAGAGTCAGGAGAGATGTTTTCTGGTGTTACTGGGGAATAGCCTGATGGAGTCAGGATATAGTTAGGAGCATTTGTAGAAGAAAAAGCATCCTCCACATCGTAATCAGAAAGGATAGAAGGGTGGGTGTAAGAAGACATGACTGTAACAACACAATAATGAATAACATAAGTTATTTATATAATAGTATAATAGTTATGTATTTTTACATACTATTCAGAAAAAGTAGTGGCATCTTTACAATTCAGGGAATGTAGTGGCACGGAGGACATTGATGGCAAAAGAAAAGTAGTTATATTTAAGGTTTTACCCTTGTTCTCTATAACCGTGAGCTCTGATATCACTCTGTAACACCCTCATTTTGATAAATATAGCAGCGGAAGCTAATCTGGGGTATTACTTCATGAATCACAGACACAATCATAGAAAACGACTCAAAAGAGACGTTTTTAAAAGATACGTGTTAGCCTCAATTTATTGAGTCGAACAAGGAAGTTCGGTCACTCTACGATGGAGCTTCGGTCTTTAATTAGTTAACGT
>BQNB010086139.1:0-28279 GCA_026074375.1 Tanacetum coccineum | reverse complement strand
AGTTGAATATGCGACAGCGTCGCTGGATAGAGTTGTTTAGTGATTATGACTATGAGATTCGCTACCATCCTGGTAAGGCAAATGTGGTGGCTGATGCCCTAAGTAGGAAGGAAAGAGTAAAACTCAAGAGAGTTAGAGCTATGAATATGACCCTTCAGTTGAGTATCAAGGATAGGATATTGGCGGCTCAGAAGGAGGCTGTAGATGAGTCTGCAGGATTGTAGAAAGGTTTAGATGAGATGATAGAACAGAGAAGTGATGGGACTTTGTATTACCTAGATCGAATATAGGTACCTTTGAAGGGTGATGTGAGAACCCTAATAATAGACGAAGCTCATAAGTTGAAGTACTCTGTACACCCCAGGAGCTGATAAGATGTATTACGACCTTAGAGATAGATATAGGTGGCCGAGTATAAAGAAGGACATAGTTGTGTATGTTAGTAAGTGTTTGACTTGTTTGAAAGTTAAGGCTGAGCATCAAAGGCCGTCTGGCTTGCTCCAGCAACATGATATTCCCAAATGGAAATGGGAAAAGATAGCTATGGATTTTGTGACTAAGTTTCCTAGGTCTAGTAGTGGGCATGACACAATTTGGGTCATTGTAGACCAATTAACTAAGTCTGCTCATTTTCTACCTATGCGTGAGGATTATAAGATGGATAGATTGGCTAGATTGAATTTAAATGATATAGTTTCTAGACATGGTGTGCCGATCTGGATCATATCGGATCGTGATAGTCGTTTCACATCAAGGTTTTGGCAGTCAATACAAGAAGCATTAGGAACTCGGTTAGACATGAGTACGGCTTAACACCCCCAGACCGATGGTCAGAGTGAGCGTACTATTTAGACTTTCAAAGACATGCTTAGAGCGTGCGTCCTGGACTTCGGGGGAAGTTGGGATGTTCATCTTCCATTGGTTGAGTTTTTGTATAACAATAGTTATCATTCTAGTGTGAGATGTGTTCTGTTTGAAGCATTGTATGGTAGAAAGTGTCGTGTGTCATTCGCCAATTATGTGGGCGAGGTAGAAAGTCAGTTGATAGGACCTGCGTTATAGAGAGAGAGCAATAGACAACCGAGAAATCTCGTATATTAAGGATCGACTTAAAGGCTGCACGGGATCGTGGGGGGGTAGAAAAGTAATCCTGATAAAGGAGAAGCGCTCTAGAGTTTAGTGTAGGTGACTATGTCTTGCTCAAAGTGTCACCTTGGAAAGGTGTGGTACTGGCTTTAGAAGAAGAGGAAAGATTAGCCCCTATGTGAGAAGATTGTTGTGCGGCCGTTAACGAGCATTATTAAGAAAGTAGGAGCCTGTGGCCTATCATTATGATTTGCCTAAGGAATTGAATGGTGTTCATGACACGTTTCACGTGTCGAACCTTAAGAAGTGTTTGGCTGATCCAACACTGCAAGTGCCTTGGATGAGATTCGAGTTGATGCTAAGTTAAATTTTGTTGAAGAGCCTGTGGAAATTTTGGAAAGAGAGTTTAAGAAGTTGAAGCGTAGTAGGATTGCCATCGTTAAGGTTTGGTGGAATTCAAAATGTGGCCCTGAATTCACGTGGGAACGTGAAGATCAGATGAAGTTGAAGTACCCGCATTTGTTTAGTGATGTTAGTAGTTAAATTTCAGGGACAAAATTCTTTTAAGGGGGTACAATGTAACCTTTGCCCTTTTTGTGTTCTGAATATTTCATTTATAGTCCTTTGACTATTTGACTTTTGTCAGTTTATTCAAATTTTTGTACCGTGTTGATGGTGGTAATTTTATGAGATATGTGATGAATTATAGTTTATTGTGATTAATAATCCCTTTTGGAAGGTATTATTATGTTATGTGTATTTCGGGTGGTTTGACCCGTGAATTTTGAGAAATGCCGAAAAACGAGTCTGACACGTCCGTTAATGTCCAAATGAGTTTTGAAGGGTGTAAAGTGAAAATATGTCATGTAAATACTATAGGTTAATGGAAAAGTATTTTTAAAGTGAATGAAAATGCTAATTAAATTTGAGGTAAATTTTAGGGTTGAGTTTTACGAGTATTTAAGTGATCCCGACACGAAAAGAAGGCCCGAGACCCTATGGGATACCATGGTCGGTCAAAAGAATACTAGGGAGACAAGGTGGCTTAATTTTAGCTAACATTGTCCAAATTTGTTACAATAAGATGCATTCCTTATTTTCACTTTTACACATATTTCATTTTCAAAATCAAAAACTATCCACATTCCTTTCTCTCTTGTGTTCGTCCGACCTACAACATACACACCTTATAATAGTGGAAGTTTTGATCAAAAAACAAGAAAGACATAAATATTTAGGGTTGATTCTATTGTTTGGTTATTCATTTAACAACGTTTTGGTTGTTCGATTTGTGTCAAAATCTACAAATTTGAGGATTTTCTTGTATAAGTTTTTTAATTTAAAATTACGTTGTGCCGTTGGGTTTTAATTCGATGATGCATATATTGATAGTTGTACAGAGTTGATCGTTTTTGTTAAAATTGGATTATTAGAAGCGAAACAAAAGAAAAAAGGCGTGTTTGGTTCGTGTAAAAAGAAAGAAAAAGAGGATATTTGTAGTATTGATGTCGTGGTCGAGATGGTTAAATAATATTTGATGCTAGAATGCATTATTTTTTATAAGTAGCTTGTATGTGTGAGCCTTATTCAGGCTTATTTTTTAAGCTATTCGATTCTTATTTGGGCTTATAGGCCACGCATGGATTTCCTGAAAAATCACTAAAGAAAGGTGATTTTGATTATTTTTGTGTTTATCGTATGATGTGGGACTAATTTTTGAGTCGATATGTAGTAACCAAAAGCGATACTAGTCTAAAACTAATTTAAAGCGATATAATATACTTATTTTGAGTTTAATGGACTCACGACCCAATAAGTCTATTTGAGCCGCGGCTTAACGGGAGGGCTTATTGTGGTCCAAATTATTTCTACATATAAGTATATACTTATATATGTAAATGGACCTTGGTTTTGGACTTAAATAGTATTTTGGACTTATAAATGTCCTAATGGACCCTTGTCGTTAGTATGCGAACTTTGATGGACTTTGTATGAGGAAATGTATTTGCTATCAAGTGATATGAACGATATTGAAGGAGCGAAATGTGTGGTAAGCGTTACCGATTGAGATATTAGAATTTTTGTCGAAAGTGTCGAATTTGTGAAAAAATAGTTGAAAATACAGGTTTGAAACATTGAGGAAAACTTGATAAACGTACTGATCATGTCGAAATTTCTAAAAAGATTATACTTAGAAAATTACTTAAAAAAACAGATTTATGATTTTAAAAAAATAAAATAATATTAATATTTTATTTATTTATTTAATAAATTCACTAAAAGACGAAAATATATTTTTACTCGAAACTTCTCTAAAGTGTTTTGATTATGATAAACGTATTCTTTTTCACCGTATAAGATGATTAATTTTTGAAGTGACTAGGTGTACCGAATGGAATTTGTCAAGATATATTATAATTAATAAATTATAAAATTTATTATAATTACCTTATCTATTTAACCTAAATAGTAAAAAGATGTATATTCGAGGAATGAAATTGATATTATTGTGGAGTTTCAGTCGTCCACCAATCACACTACTAAATTGTTTTTTGGGTAATTGTAACAACGCGTCTAAACTCTATGCAGCAAACTTGAAGGTTTGTTTTGAGAATTGGATTGAAAAAATAGGTTACTTTAACTGGCTCAGGTCCGTGTGCGATGCGCGTTGCATTTGCTTGTGTGATTGAATATAGGTTGCAAAAAGACATTGCTGGTTAATAAGGAGATCTCAAAGCCCCACTTTTTAACTGGGTTTTTCTGTTGGTGGAAAAGTGATACTCAAGAAGATATTTGAAGGTATTGAATTGATCTGTGCGAAATGTGGTTTTGTTTTTGGGACAAATTACGTGCTTATGACTGCTATGTGAATTTATGTGCTGAAATGATTGGTTGGATCGAAGGGGTAACGCCTATCACCGTGTATGTGAGATTATTTGTGATCGGAGGTGGTACGCCTACCCCAATTATTTTGAGTGATGCGGAGACGCGAGGGAGGAACGAAAAGGGTACGCCTACCCCAGGTTTGTTGTGTGGATCACTGCATAAATTATTAGGTCACCAGCTGAAGCCCTATTTTAAGGTGCGTACAGTGACACCAATCTGGTTATTTGATTAGCGGTGATGCAAAGGTTGTTTCATATATTCAGCTTCATTATAGCACTAATGTCCCACTGTTGAAATATTGGCACAACGAGTTTTTAGTTAAGGTCAAACATACGAGGTCACCAACATTATTGTTGACGTTTTCGAGTATCATTTTTAGGTGAAGTGAAAGAAAAGTAGTTTGATGATTGAAAGCAGACTTAGAAGTATCCCGTGTGGAATTTCGTTTGAAAGTCATGCTGTGCTTGTTGTTTGATTTAGTTTGGATGTTTTGAAATAAGTTTTGATTATGGGTCCCCTGTGTTGGGCATTTGAATAATTGAAGCAGATTATGATTTTTAGTCGATATTTGGACAAATCACTTAATTTTTGATCAAGTTTGATGTATGATCTGAGCAACTTGGAGTTTAAAGCATGTAGTTTTTCTCTAATTTTGTATCTTGTGTTATGATTGATCATTATGTTGCATTCTCGAGTGTCTGCCATTGTCGGGGTGTGACAGAAAGCAACTTTGAAGAAGCTATGGATTTTGATCCAATCAAGTATCATAATTTTTTCTGTCCTTGGGTAAATGGTAATGTTGCTACAACGGGTGTTAGCAATAATGATGGATGCTTAATTTTTATTAATGGAGATGTAATAGGTATCATCAAGTTGATTCTCACATTTCTAGATCTTATAACTTTTATTAATAAATCATATTGAGATAGGTTGACTTTGTCCATGAAATTGTAGGTGGCGGTCTTTATAAACAAATAACTAGTTAACTACTAAAGCAGTAGACGTCTCATTAGGAAACCTAGTTGTATGTCCCATTATCACATCTGATTATTTTAACTTTCTTATCCACTAGGTTTTCTATCTCTTTGATAAAGTTCTTAAGGATCTCACTGGTTTTATCCTTAGTTGCTAAAAAGAAAACCCAAGTAAACCTGCTATAATCATTAGTGACTACTAAGCAAAACTTCTTATGCATTAAACTACTCACAAAGGTTGGACCAAACAAATCTATATGTAGCATAAACAAAGGCTTTGTAATGTGATTCAGGACCTTGGACTTACAAGAGGCTCTGTGTTGCTTCCCTTTAAGACAAGCAACACATGTTTGGTCATTTTCAAAATGTTTTGTAGGAAGACCTCTTACAAGATTATCCTTAACAAGCTTGTTTATATTCTTAAAATTAATATGACTAAGCCTCCTATGCCATAGCATTGATTCATCTAATGTAGCCTTTGTAACAAGACAAGTTAAACTCTCTTTAGGAACAATGTTCTTCGTATCAAAACTGTACATGTTGTCCTTTCTAGGAATTTTAAGAAGTATCTGACTTTTATCAGGCAACTTAAAATTAGGAGATAAGACAAGACATTCAGAGTCAGTAAAAAGGACATAGTTCTTTTTGTCACACATTTGTGAGACACTAAAGAGGTTGAATTTTAACTCATTGACAAAGTATACATCATCAAAATCAAGATTATCAGTTTTAAGTGTACCTTTACCAGTAATTCTACCACCATATGCTCCTCCCCCAAATGTAACATAACCTCTATCAAATTCCTTGAAATCTAAGAGATAAGCTATGTTCTCAGTCATGTGCCTTGAGCATCCACTGTCTACAAATCCTGTATCATTCATTTGTGGCTTGCCCTGCACATAAAAACAAGGAAATTAGTTTCCTTTGGGGACCCAAGCCATTACTGACTTGGATCTGCCTCGTACATCAATGTAGTTATATCTGTTGAAAATAAGTGATACACCATTAGGTCTAGTAGGTCTCCAAACCCAACATGCTCAGGTCTTAACAAACATTGGACCCTTATTCCCTGACAGTATTAAATTGTTGTTGTTATGGCCTAGCAGTATTAAATACTCTGGGCATAACAGTAGTTATCCTTTTGATTTAAAATATCTGTTAGTTAATGTTGTTTTCTTATAAAAGGGCCTCTGAATAGTTGATTGTGCTTGTTTAGAAAAATGTGATGTTGATCTAGCACTATTAACTGTTGGTGTGGGGTGAGCAGTATAAACAGGCCTAACAGTACTAAGTGGTGTTAGGCCAGATTTCAACAAAACTGCTCTTGGAGTCATATTCCTGTAGATACTATGGTGTGAGGTTTTGGCATAATAGTCATAGTCCACCCTGTTGTAATTATTCCCAGTGACCATCCTTTTCCTTTGATGGTGAGGACAGTTAATCTGAACATGATTAAATTCTCACAAATACAACAAGCTTTGTTATACATCATAAAATTACTTCCTAGTTGATTGGACTTCTGACCATTCCAATTTCTCTGATTTCCTCTAGGACTTTGTGATCTATACATCTCAGCATACCTAACTGTCTTTCTAACTGGCTTTTCATTATTCTTAGGTTTGACAAACTCTACCTTTTTAGCAGTATGAAAAACAGTTTTGTTATCAACCTTAAGTGGAGACTCAACAGAGCTATTCTTATCTTCTAACACTTGTTCTTTTATCAAAGTGTCATCAGTATTTTCCTTAGAATCAATGGTAGACTTTAGCATAGTATCCCTAGGACCATAACCTTTAAATTCAGGCTCTTTGAATTCATCAAGACCAGAATAAGACAAATCAAGTTTTGTAGGTGCATTTAGGGTTAAGGGATGGGGTGGAGCAACAACAATATACCCCAATCCTTTCTTACTATTGTCAGTTATCTGACTTGCTAACAAATTGTCTAGGCTCTTTGAGGCATTATCAAATTTTTCAATTTTAAAATCAATACCCTCTTTTTCTTGCTTAACTTTTTCAAACTCACTTTTAAGCACACCTATTTCATATTCTTTGCAAGCTACTTCTCTTTTAAGAACTGCAACTTCTTCACTAAAAAGAATCTCATTCTTTCTAAAAGTGATAGGTTATTCTTTAACAGTTGCTAAACCTCTTTTATAAGTAGCTGCTTTAAATTTAGTTTGATTAAGTTTAACAATTAAATCATCATACTGTTGCTTAAGAGTTTCATAGTTTTTTAGACAAGTTTTAGTACAGGCTTTATCATTGCATACCTCAGAGTCTGAAAATGCCATTAGAGCCATGTTTGTTTGGACCTGTTCTTATGCCATATCACTCCAGTCAAAATCAATACCATCTATAGCTAACATTGCCTTTGAAGATGTTTCTTCATTGTTTCCTTGCTTCCTAGTGTTGTCTTGATTTCTGAATTGACCCTCTTTGTTCCTTGGTGCTCTGCATTCCCTGGCAAAGTGTCCCATCTTATGACAGTTGAAACACTCTACCTTGGATTTATCAAACCCAGCAGTATCATTAGCATTAATGAAATTTTTCTTTCCTATCCTCTGATAGTATATTTTTGACCTCATACTCAGCAGAGAGAGCTGCCACTTCAAATCCATTGCTTCCAGATCATCTTCATGAATTTACTCTAAGTCCTGCTGTAGGATATTAGAACCATTGGGATTCTCTACCATGAAAGCATACATAGTATTGTCACTGATGTTAGCAGAACTAGCTTGAAGACTAGCAGTGTTAGTATTAGAGCTGAAAGTACTAACATCATAAGGAGGGTTAGCAGTATTAACATCTTTAGTACTACTAGTGCTTGAAACAGTCATAAAGGCCAAGTTTTGAGCCCCAATACTTGCACCAACAGATTTCTTTACATCTTGTTCAACAATTTTGAAGTTGTTGTACAAATCATCAATACTTATTGTTTCAATATCAGCCTTATTCATCCAGACTACTACATGAGTATTCCACTCAGGAGGTAAGCTTCTAGCCTTGACATCATTCTTCTTGTTGGTCGTCTCTTTAGCAGTTACGGGAATTGACTACTAACAAGCTTCTCAAGCCTGTTAAAGATAGAGTCAAGTGACTCTGTGCTTGAAGCATTAAAATTTCCATATTGTTGCTTCAAAAGTGCCTTCTGTGTTTTCTTGGTGGCTTCATTCCCTCCAAATCATGTTTCAATAGCAGCAAACATTGTTTTAGCATCAGTATACTGACTGAAAGTAAGCTGATGTTCATTGGAAAGAGCCATGAGTAGCAAGCTTCTAGCCTTGACATCATTCTTCTTGTTGGTCGTCTCTTTAGCAGTTACGGGAATTGACATCTTAGTAACAGAACTACCATTCTCTTGTGATGTTTGAGGTATAGATACCCATGAGTTACCATTCTCTATGACCTCCCATAGAGCATAGTCTTGTACCTGGAAGTACTGCTTGATTCTCATCACCCACATCTCATAGTCACCCAGTTTGAGTTTGGGAAGCTTAGCAGTAGTGTTACTCTATGCAGTTTCAAATTCCATGACTTCTAGATCAAAGTTTCTCAAAGCAATTGCTCTGATACCACTTGTTGATCCCAAATCTTGATCGATTCTTTAACTTGTAAAGAGTATGTTACCTTGGATAAATCCAAAATAACAATAGTAGAGACTTTTTGTGTATATTAAAGTGTATGCGGAATCTACACCTTAATACTCTAGAAGTAATATCAACAGAACAGTAAACTGTAATGCAGTAGAATGAATAATAAATATAACCAAAATGCTTCAATATTATTTTGATGAATAATACGAGTACTAGGGTTTAAAACCTTGAAGCTATGAATTCGATCTCAAAGTATTATCTAACACCTTAACCTAGGATCTCTTTTTATACACCAAGGAGTCCTTTACAAGATAACTGCAAATCTTAGAATATCTTCTATAATTCTAAACATATACGTATCTTCCTAACTTAATAAGATATACACTTAGATTATGTCCATACATATCTTCTCACACGTCTTTATCTTCATGCAATCTTCTTAAGTCTTCATGCAACAGTACAAAATCTTCCAGCACTATTAAATTTTACACTGGCAGTACTAACTTCCTTCTGGCAGTACTAACCTAGTTAGTACTGTTAGTTATATTCTGAGCAGTATTAAATTCTTGAACTAGAAGTACTAACTTGTGAAGATTTATTCCCAACAAAACCATTTTGGATCAGCAACATCATTTTTCGCAAACGCTATCAAAAATCACACCCAACTTCACAATAGTGCTTAATCTAGCCTAATCTCCATTCACAACTAATCCATCACAAAACCACACCTAAATCTAACCTAATCCCTTCATTTCTATTGTTGCAACACTCATTCAACTCTCATCTCACCAAGAACATAATCTTTAACTAGTGAATCAAAGTAACATCATTATTTATAAAATCTTGTTTTATAATCTTTCAAAAATGAAAACACAACATATGGATGTATGGACCTTGAACATATGAGAAAGAACATAAGTAAATCATAAGAAAAGATTCAATATACTTACAAGAATAAAGAACAAGTAGAGAAATCACAAGATCTATATCCTAAAATAATAGATCTATAAAACCCAACAACAAATCTTGAAACTCTAACTTAGATCTTGAAGAAAAACCCTTAAATCAAAGAACCAATACTTCAAAACACCTTAGATAACCTTAGAAATGAACTTAGAATGAGTGGATCTTGCTAGAAATCAAAGATATGAAAACCCTAAAATGGGTGTTTGTTGGTCGTGGACTAGGAGAGCAAAAGAGGGAGAGAAAACAATTTTTAGAGACTATGAAATGAGAAGTGAACCCTAGTTGTGAGAATTTAAAGTATTTATAGGCCAAAGGAAGGTTTAGGGTTACATGGTTTTAAGTATTAAGTGACCAACACACACCAAAGGTGTGTGTACACCTTTGCTCGGCCGAACCCCAACCACAAGGACCATAGGGTTCAAATTTTTGGATCATGGTTCATATTAGATGCATAAGCTTAGTCAAATGAAGTCAAAATGTGTAAGAGTCACATGATCTTGTCTAACTTGAGAAAATGTGCATGAGAAGGACCCTCTCATGTGTCACTTTCATGCACACATGCATGGGATTTTCAAAAGATGCTCTTGTATTTAATTTCAAGACTTATGGTGCATTTGGTTTGGGTTTAGGCATCCACAACATAACAAGAGAAGAGGGTGAACGAAATTTTTGACTTAAGAACATGAGATGGACGATAAATAAAGTTTACACGAAAAGATTTTGAGTTTTCGGGGTTTCGTTAGGTCAAAAACGCGAAAAACGCAATTTAAACGTTAAAGCGTAAAAATAAATATCGGGAGTGATCGTAAACTACGAAACACTTAAAAAGATAAAATAACTCATATAATACCTAAATTAATCAAAATTCGAAGTCGAAACGCGTCCAATGGCGTTTTTCAGTTTATGCGGGTTAACTTCCCGGTAAACTGCCAAATTCAAACGTAACGCTTAAAAATCAAAAAATAATGATCGAAAAAGTTTAAAATATTGACCTGAAATTTTTGGGGTGTGACAGTTGCTGCATCACAATATAAATATATTGCATCACTATAGCATCACATTAGAATGAATAATCTATAGCATCAAAATGTATAAATCTATAACATCACATTAGAATGAATAATCTATAGCATCACAATGTATAAGTGTATTGCATCACAATGTTATAAATCTAGTGCATCAAAATGTATAAATCTATTACATTAAAATGTTATTAACTACATCACAATGTATAAATCTAATGCATCACAATGCATAAATTTACTGCATCAAAATGTTATTTCACTGCATTAAATATGAATAGAAAAAAGATACCGAGGACACTTCAAGAACAATGAGATTCTATTGAATTGATGTTTAGTAATGAAAGATGTACATTTTACGACCAAAAACATGTATCATAAGTAATGATATAATATCTACATAGTACTTATTGCAAAAAAATAAAAAAATAAACGAATACTAAAATTATGTTACTTTAAGAGTAGATCCTCTCATCCCAGATCTTTATGGTTCTAATGGAGAGAGTAACTATAAGATCTTTTGGTTGCACTAATATGGAGTACGATAGAGCTTTGTTCTTTCGATGAGCAGGTTTTAAGACTGCACTAATAAGCAAATTTAAAGTATAGAAAATTAAAGGGAAAACAAAGACCTATGTTGAGAACTTGTCCATTTATCAAAAAAGTGGTTTCCACTTTCCAACCAATGATCATCATTACCTAAAGAAAAAACTAAAAAGTGTAAGAATCTAATACTACATAAAATGAAATAAAGATTTATATTACAATGCACCAAGCATTTACACTGAAGCATTTACACTGTGATGCACCACATATTTAACTATAATGGAGTAAAAACACAACTTTGATGCACCAAGTAATTAAACTGTGATGCACCCAGATATATAAAATGTTTTAAAAACTCGCAAACTTACTAAAACCTTGTGCACTGTTGCTCTCATCTCAAAAATGGTTAATTTACGGACTGCCAGACACTATGTCATAACTCAAAAATTCTGTATTGCATTACTATTTTCATTTTTAAATAAGAGTCTAGTGTTTTAAGCTAAAGAATCTTTCATTAGCTTATAAATAAAGCTAAGGAGTAAAATCCGTTTCTTGCCGATTTTATCCATAAAATATAAATTGCATGACCCTAAAAAACCTGAATTACTTTTCCTTAAGCTTTTCACTTCTAGTTGCTCTCTAGTCTTCACTGGGAATGACAATGGTATAAAAAATAAGAAGTTTGCATAGATAGTGTTGGGATCTAGAGTATGAGATTGAGGGACAAAAATTACTCATATATCAAGAAATGAAACAAAAGGACTGAAATTGTAATTAAAGAATTCTTCAAGCTGGTAGAGAATATGAAGATAAAGATGAAGATTTCAGAAGATCTCCTTAAGAAAAGATATAGAAGTAGTTGACGGGAATGGGGTTACTGAGAAAGACTATATGGAACTGTGAGGATATCATCTTGTGTATATTGGTTTGAGAGTAGTTGGTGGTTTCATCAAGAGATCAAAGTATCTAGGTTGTATAGATTCACAAGTCCCCTATTGGATTATAGCAAAAGCAGAAGACCCCTATTAGATGATTACAAAAAGGGGAAGAAGATTACAAGTTTATTAATTTGCAACTTATTTATGTGTGGTGGCATGTTCAAGAGATCTTGATTTTGTTTCATTTAGAGAGATGATTACATCTCAACTTCTCTCTTTAAAGGGAAGTTCGTACATGACTTTGTTTGTTTTGTCATCATCAAATAGGAGAAAATTGTTGGGATTCTAGATTTGATGAGACAAAATAAATAAAAGAATGAAACAAAAGGACTGAAATTGTAATTAAAGAATTCTTCAAGATAGTAGAGAATATGAAGATAAAGATGAAGATTTCAGAAGATCTCCTTAAGAAGATAAAGATACGGAATATTTTCTTAAATGTTTAAAATATATTATTTGTTCTTATCTTCCTTTGTAAGTCTTGGACTCCTTATACTATAAAAGGAGGTTCAAACGTGTAGTTTTTATGTGCACAGAAAATATGTAGACGTCTTATAAAGGTGTGTGTGAGTTCTAGGCGTGAGTTCTCTAAGTAGACGCCTAGAAGAAGTGTGTAGCCCCAAGGATCTTTGATCCCTGTTAGATTGTAACTTTTCTAGAGTTGATCGTCTAGAATACAGTTGGTGGCTTGGTGGAAACGGTGCGATTACTATAAAGAGACCATTGTATCTAGGTTCTTCCTGAAGTAAATAACTAAATAAGTGTGCAGTCCTTCTTGTGGCATGTATATCTCCGCGGTACAAAATATGTTATCAATGTTAATTTATATCCTAGAGTTTAATATAGAGAGAAATTAAACCACCACAAAATCCCTAATAAACAAACATGAGCTTACAACGATATATTAGGAAAGATTGAAACACCAACATGTCAACTCTAACTTTTACAACAATCCTGGGCTATACCCATCGGTGTGGTATCAGAAGCCTTGGTGGCTCGTGATATCTAGGATTCAACAAGGTTTTAGAATGTGGCGTGAGAAGACAGATATTTGTATATAATCTAACGAGTTTTTTATTTTGTGTGCAAACCCTAATAGCACAGTGTGTGTGACTGAGTGATCTGATTCGTCAGTTGGAGTCATTCGCAAAGCTTAAGCCCAAGTTGCTTGTAGAATAGAGAATGAGGTAAGTTGTAGGATGTTGATGTAAGATCGTGGGTATATTCGGTGCCTTAAAATGGCATACTTAGTCAGCTAGTTTGAGCTCTTGTAAGGCCCTCTTCCCGCCGCCCCTCTCGCATAATCGAATACTATGGAATATATGTGCATCCATTGATATCTTACACTTCGAGCTTCTTCGGGAACTTGTTCATCGTAGTTGATGGCAAAGAACAGTGTCCATCACTCCACAATTAGTTTCTACAGAAATACGTTCTAATGAGTGGGCGATTCTTCGAGTATTGCTTTTGTTACAAAACCACCAACCCCTCAGCGAGAATCGCTAGTGGCCATTCCAGCATCATTTAGTTTGAAATTTTGGTTAAACTGCGCATGTTACGACAAATCGCACGACCGCCATGATATATGATTATATCCAATGAATTATACTATGACCCGCTGTTAACGGATGAGTTGTTCAAAATGTTATTTAACTGCCACCACAATTGTATAAATCTATTGCATTACATTTTCATTTTATAATGTATTTGTAAAAATTCCAATGTACATCTGTAACGATGAAGATAGAGAATGCCTTCACGAAAATGTGGCTACTGCAAGTCTACAAGTGGTTTATAATTGTTGAGGCGATCACAACATGTAATAACTAGAACTGTGGCTTATCTAGATAGTGTTGGTGTGGATCGTCTGTAGACTTTGATGGAGACAAAAATAAATAAAAGAATGACTTACAATACATAAAGGAGACTGATAATGCCGTTGACGTTAAGAACGAATTTTTTAGCTTGGTAGAGAATATGATAGATAAAGATGAAGATTTCAGATAGGATCTCATACTGTGTAAGAGAAGAATGATTTAAGATACAGTAAGGTAAGGGGGATAAAGAAGATTGGATTAAGGCAGAGTGTGATATTGGTTTTATTGTAAGTGTGTCGGTTGCAGAATTAAGGAAGAGATCATAACGTTGTTTTATATTCATGCGATATCGTCCCTTGCTATCTTAAGACGATTATGTGACGCAATAGAATAGCGGGGATGAGTGAAGATGTTTCTTTAACGCAGGTAGCTCTCATATTTGGGGCTAGATTTGTAGTATCTCCTTTGGTGGTGCAGTAATTTGGCTCAGTACAAAGGAATTAAGGGCAAGTTTTGTAGTTTCATTCAGGTATGAATAAGAATGTCACAACTTTGCGATCTGGGGAGTCGAGCGTGTGTGCCTTTATGTAGAAGGAAGTTCGGTGACATGTAGCGCTTTGTTTGTTTGGTAGTCTCATCCAAATAGGAAGAAAATTGTTGGTGATTCTGGATTTGAGTTGAGACAAAATAAATAAAAGAATGAAACATAAGGAGATATTTTCCACTGAAAAATGTTTGTGTAGATTAAATAGAAGATTGTCGCTTCAACAGCTCTTTAGTTACGGAGAATATGAAGATAAAGATGAAGATTTCAGAAGATCTCCTTAAGAAGATAAAGATACAGAAGATATTCTTAAATGTTTAAAATATATTATTTGTTCTTATCTTCCTTTGTAAGTCTTGGACTCCTTATACTATAAAAGGTGAACGTGCTTTCAACACGTTGTAGTTTCGTTATGTGGGCATCAGAATTAATATTGTAGACGGTCTTTATATAAGCGTGTGGGAGTTCGTGAGTGCTAGGCTTTAGAGGAAAGTGAGTTATTCTAAAGTAGAAGACGCCAATAGAAAATGCAAAGTGGTAGTAGCTCCCCTAGGGATCTTTGATCCTGTTAGATTGTAACTTTTTAGAGTTGAGCGTTAGAAGTGTGGGCTTGGTGGTAAGTTTATTATTTATATAATAACCTTGTTCGATAACCAAAGGTGTCTTGGTTAACTCGATTAACTTGTCTTTGTTATTAAGCATCTTTTTGAACATCGGAGCAAACTTTGGCATATGAATGAGAGCATCCGTGAAACTTAGCTCAAAGTGAAGATTACGGAAAATTTCCATAAACTTTGAAGCTAGGATATCATCCTTTTCACGGAGTTTCTCTTTTGCAAGTCTTGAAGGGTAAGGCAAACTAGTCTTGGTCTTTTGAGCAACGAAAGGCTCTTTGATTGGTTGTTTGTCTTTGTTTTGATCTTGGACCAAAGGAGGTTGGATGTCTTCGGTGCTAGGTAGCTCCGTATCCTTTGTCACCTCGGGTTCCTTTTCCACCACCGGCGGTGGAATTGGAGGTCCGTCATATGAGGCACCACTTCGTGTGGTAATTGCCTTGGCTTCGTTCCTAGGGTTTGGAATGGTATTGCTTGGTAACGAACTTGAACTTGAAGCTTGGTTGGTATGATAGTTTTGCATGAAACTTAGCATCATTTTCTGAAAATCATCTTGCTTCTTTTGAGAATCATTGTAAACTCTTTGAAAATCATTTTGGTTCCTTTGAAAATTATCCAACTTCATTTGCAAGTTATTCATGTTCGCATCATTAGCCTTAGCATAACTTTCAAAATCTGTTTTAGAAACACCTTGAATTTGTGAAACGGGAGGTAAAGCTTGATTAACCAAAGGTTGATTTGTTGGTGGTTGGTATGGTGGGGTTTGATAAACAGCTCCTTGGTTGTTTTGGCGGTTTTGATTGAAATTTCCTCCACGGTTTTGATTCGAATTGAAATTGTTTCCTTGATATCGGTTTTGGTTTCCTTGGTTGCTTTGAACATTTGGTTGATTGAAACCCGGTGGTCTCATTTGGTTTGCCAAATTAGGAGGATTTCTTTGAACAAAATTGCCAACGGCGGCGGTTTGTTGGAATTGATGAATGTTATCATGAAAAACGGGAAATTCATTCCTTGTTAACGGACAATTGTTGAAATTATGGTTTGAACCACATGTGACACAAACTTCCTCGACTGCTTTGACGGTAGCAGGAGTCGTAGCATTCTTTTCACTAATCGCTTTCTCTAAACGGCTCATTCGAATATTCATTTTGTCTTCAAGTAAGGCGGCCATTTGTTGAATCTCGAAAGAATTATTGGAAGGTGAAGAAGTAGAAGAAGGAGCATTCGTAATCGCTCTTGAATCATTCGGACAACTTCTTGAGTAACGCACTTTGAATTTACTTTCGATTATGGCTAAACCTTCTCGAGGCATCTTATTTAGAAAATTACCACCCGCGGCGGAATCTAAAGCATCTTGATCATTAGTATTCAAGGAATTATAAAACGTATCAAGTTGGTGTAATTTCGAGAAACCATGGTGAGGACATTGAAGAATAAGTTCTTTGAAACGTTCCCATGCTTCGTTGAAGGTTTCATTCGGTTCTTGGTAGAAAGTAGTGATTTTGTTTCGAAGGGTGGGAAAATCGTGGTTTATGAATTTCTAAAACAAGGTCATCCCATTGTTAGAATTGATCTAGGAGGTTCTTTATCTAACCAATCTCGGGCTTCACCGTCTAGAGAGAAAGGAAAAAGCAAAAGCTTAATCGAAGTGTTCGGAACTTCGGGATGTCTAAACGTTGAAGTAACCTTGTTGAAAAATCGAAGATGATTATGAGGGTCTTGTCTACCCGTGAACTTATTACTTTGCACAAGATTGATCAAAGGTTGTTTAAGCTCAAAATTGTTTGCAATCATATCGGTGGAACACGAATTGCATCTTAGTTATCCCTCGATGGTAGCTTGTAGCATTTGAGGACATGGTATGATTGTTCAGCATTGGAAACTCGGGTTCCTCACGCAATAATCGTTGTAATGTTGTGTTCGACGATTTTGATTACGAGCTTGAGATCGAGTGCGCATGCACTAAAAATAAAGAAATTAAAAAGCTAAACAAAAAATAACACTAATTTTTTTGGATTTTTTTTAGCAATCTATTTTAAACGGATCACAGAAGGACAACTTAAAACCAAATAATCAACTTACTTCACGGTAACTCTCAAAAATTGCTTTTCAAGGTGAGCCGTACTTCATAAGTGACACAAATGGCAAGTTTTTGAATCTTTGGTTCGATTTGAGAACTTTTCAAGTTCACCGGAACTTATTTATGATAATACCTCAATTGAAGGTATTATATGTTGGTGTTCTTTTACCAACTTTGTTTATTTTATTTATTTTTTAGAGGACAATTTTTTATATTTTTGATTTTTTATGTTTTTATGATAATTATACTAAAAAGAAAAAGAAAATATTTTTTACTTTTTATATATAGATTTTTTGGATTTTTGAAATATTTAACAAAATTGAAACTTTCGAGGACGAAAGGATCTTGAAACCAAGTCAACAAACGTAAAACGACAGAATCTTTAACACAAGTCCCTGGCAGCGGCACCAAAAACTTGATGTGGTAGTTTTAATACACTAATAAAATATACGATATAATACCACAAGAGCAATTAAGAAAATTCCCTAAGGAAAATTCACTCTAAAAGATATATATATATATATATATATATATATATATATATATATTTTATATATTATATATAATATATATATATATAATTGGTGTATTTAACCGGGATGTATGATCTCACCCGGGTCGTTTTCCCCATAACCGACTGTGAAATTAAAAACCTTGCTTTGGCTGGGATTTTGATTTGAATGTCGGGACAAAGTTTGATTTGTTTAATACTAAATAGATTTAAACTAAACAAGTATTACCAATTAAGCATAAAAGATAATTAATGGAAACTCAACATTTATACTTAAAAGGCGAAACGGGACACTAAAAACTAAGGCCAAAAAACCAAAATTCTACCAAAATTATAAACCTAATTTTTATTTTTTTTAAAATGTATTTCTAATTGACTAAAAACGAAGGTTAAAAAAACTAAAAACTGAAATCGGATTAAAACGAGAGATAAAAATTGAAAACCGAGAACGGGAACAAAACCCGTTCTTTAAAAAGTGAATTTTTGCAAATTAGATCCTACGAAAGTGAAATTAATTTTCCTACAAACTTAATGATAAAAGAAAATTTTCTAAAAAAGATTTTTATTTTTCTGATTATTTTTCTATTTTTTTTATGATTTTAACGTTTTTAACGGAAAATAAAAGATTATATATATAAACTAATAGTAAAAATTCTAGAAAAAAGACAGAAAATAGCTTATGCTATATGAATCCTAGGAAAAATAAGCCCGAAGTCGTAGCTTATAAAATAAGCCACGAAATAAGCTTAACAGCTTATTTGGCTTATAAGGCCAAAATGTGTATAAGTTTTTACTGAAAGGAAAAGGTAACGGATGAGCTAATGTAGCAAAGTGTTAAGGCGTTGGGTTTATAAGAGTGAGGTCGTGGGTTCGAGGTTGGCAGACACCCCTTTTTGCATTTTTTTATTTTTTTTGAAAATTTTAAAAACCAAAAGCTAAAAACTAAAGATTATAAGTTTTTAAACAACTTTAATTAAGACTACACTAGCTTAAACTCAAAATTAAGCTCAAAATTAGCTTATGAATAAGCTGATTGCAGAAAGTGGGTGTTTAAGCTTGCTTTTGCTTGATTCTACTTAACCACTAGTTAAAAGCTAAAATTAAGCTCAAATTGAAAGATAAAAGATGTTCAAAGTCCCTTGAGATGTGCTTAAGCTAATTTTAATAAGCTAAGATCTATTTAAACACTTTATGATGACTGAAATTCAAAATCAAATTGCACAACTCAGGAGTGAACTCTTAAAAGCTAAAATTCTAATAAGCTAAAATCCTTATTAAGCTAAACTGGCTCCTGAGCTTTTAAAAACTAGCTAAACTACTTATAAGCTACTATTCTAGTTTATAAAATCTAAACCTATAAGCAAGAAATCTAAATTTTAAAGCTACTGTATATGACTTACTGTTTTTGGCTTTTTTAATGACTTTTAGAAGTAAATGTACCTAAGAATCTAAGCTAGAATTTGAAAATTAAGCTTGATTTAAACTAAGCTATATGAAAACTAAAAAAGTAGTGATAATTAGTACACTAAAACTAACTTACTATAAAATTGAAGACAATCAAGACAGCAGTAGTAACTTAAGTTACTACTGCTAGACCAAAATGGCAAAGCCACAAACTCAAATTGTGCAGGTTTACTTAAGGGAGAACTTGGACTTCACACTCTATTTGAGTGTGTTTGAACATAATGCAAACACAAATAAGCTCAATGAACTTGGATCAAAATTTTAAGCAAACTAAGGAAAGTAAAATCTCCCCTGGTGCAGGAGCATAAAGAATAAACCTTAAAATGCTTAAAAGCTTAAACTAATTATCCAAACCTTCTTAAATCCTTATCATATTTGATAATCAAACTGTCCTAAATGAATTTACCAAAACTTTTGACTTTTGAGGGTCAAACAAGCTTTTTCCAAACACCCCTTTAGACTATGACATATTTTATTAAACTTAGAAATTTGAAATCTAGTGAACTCAACCTAATTACCAGATTACTAACAGCTTAAAACAACCTTAATAAACATGTTCTATTAATCACTAAGGCTAGAATCAAAAATCTATAACTATGCTAACTAATTTTAGGTTTTTTAGAGTTTTTAAGACATAAATTAAAAACTATGATTTATAACTTTTAAGCTAAAAACAGATTAAGAGTTATGACTAATAAGCAATATTAAACACAATTAAGCTCAGATAAGCAACTAGATAAGCAGAAATAAGCAGATCTATACTAATAAGCAAATATTAAGCTAGATATTTAAAACAAGAAAAGTAAATGAAGACTTACTTAAAGCTTTAGCTAAACAAAAGCTAATTGCTCCAATGAGCTTATCAACAGCTCTGGCTTATTAGAAATAAGCCAGTAAAAATCCTTGAGAGTCCTTCCACAATTGACTCTCCTTCCATAAGCTCACAAGTCCAAAAGCAAAGGTTTTAAGCTGTTTTTAAAAGTTAAGGTATGATTAAGGTGAGATTTGAGCTCAATTATTAGCTTAGAGACTAATAAGAGCTTTATAGTAGCTTATGAACTTTAGCTTAACATTTGATAGGAAAAGAGAAAGCTTATGAAAACAAAGAGCTTATGAGAGACTATTTAAAACTGAATTTTTATTAACATAAAAACTTGATTACAATGCTTAAAAGGAGATTACATAAGCTGAGAAATGAAATTAAGCTAAAACTTAAAAAGCTATTAAAAATCTACTATTAGCTAACTAGTTGTGTGTGTGTGAGGGGTGAGAGCCTTTTTATAGCTGCTGATAGAAGATTCTAGGCCTGCCTTCTTGCCCACGCTCCTTCTAATCTTCACCATCCATTTCTTCAATCATTGGATCAATGATCTCATCCGTTGGATCAAGTGTGGACACTCAAGGATTGCCAAGCTGTCATTCTTGATGTGACAGCTTGTGCTACTTCTCTGAGTGATCCAAGAGTAAAACCCACCTCTCCTTGTGCTTTCTTCCATAGCCACGTGGCTTTGATGCTTAAGTGATCAATTAGAGCCCTTGTTTTTGCCAATTTAACCCTGCCATTGTGTAACGACCTCATGAATGTGTTAATTGACCCAATTAGAAAAGCACTATGATTTGACCATGGGTAAATGAGGTAGGGGACGATGAATAGTAAAAGACTTCGCGCCCCTTTTTATAACTGAAATGAGGTAAAAGTCGTTTGAACTTTGACTATTTGCAAGATTGGTCCTTGTCTTTGGTTTATAAAAGTGTAAGGTAAAAAGGATTTTGGAAAATGGGCTTTTGGATCCGGGTATGGCCCATTTAGGTTTAGGGACCATTTGTGTAATTTTTGGAAAGTTGAGGGACTTAAATGGAATATTTTGGGATTTGTCTTCTAGTGGTTGACTTATGATTGACCCATAGTTGACTGAAGTTGACTGAAGATTTGACTTTTTCTGGCTTTGGCTTCCGGCTTTTGTTCACTCTTCCGTTCTTGTGTCCGTGCTTGCCCGTTTTTGACAGTTTTCTTGTGATTTTTGATATATCCGTACCTGCACACACAAAACACAAATACAAGCATATTTTTGCCTTTTTTGGTCTGTTTTGGGTTTAATTGGGCCATTTTAGGTATTAACGGATATGTGTATTTTACACTTATCAGGTACTCTGCCTAGAGAGTTGTAAAACTTCTTGTTGAAGTCCTACGACGAACACACCAAGTTTTTGACGCCGCTACCTGGGAATAGTTAGGTTTTTATCATAGTTTAACTTAGTTCGACTTGCTTGAATCCTTTCAAGTGAGAGTTCAATTCCGCATATTAGCTTTCTCGTAGTCTATCTTTTCTTTGTGTTATCTGTTTCGTAATCCATTCTCGTCAACCACCATGGGAGACGAGAATCCTATCCGTACTCTTGGAGACTACTCCAAACCTAGCCACGAGGGCTACAGGAATACCATTGAGCTCCCCGTAGGGAACAACGTGGTACCTCTTCGATCCGACACCATTTGGTTGGTGCAAAATGGATGCTCATTCCACGAACTTCGGTCTGAGGATCCAAACCAACACCTCAAGGATTTCCTAAAACTTATGGACTCACTTGACCTTGACGGTGAAAACAAGGAAAGAACGCGCCTGCGTTTATTTCAATTTTCCCTTCGCGATCAAGCTAGCAACTGGCTTGAACGTCTTCCAGCAGGATCCATCACCACATGGGAGGATCTTACTACTCGTTTCCTTGCTTAATTCTTTCCACCGGGAAGGACCGCAAAACTCCGCAATGATATCCTGATGTTCCAACAACATCATGGAGAATCTCTATCAGAAGCATGGACTCGTTTCAAGGACTTTATACAAAAGTCCCTCATCATGACATTGATCGTTGACTTTAGATCCAAATTTTTTATGATCATGTCTCCTTTCATTTTAAGTGTGAGATTGGGACGCACCGCGGCGGCAAACTTCCACGATTAAGAAGCCTACGAATCTTGCGAATCATCGAAACCTTTCCCTGTACGACATGGGGCTGGAATAACACAAAAGAATTCATCAAACCGGTCAAGGCTATTTCTACACCTTAAAGCACCTCAAAAACACCTGACCGGAGACTTCTTGGCTCAAAGACCAGATTAACTTCTTACCTAAAGGGGTCTCGACCGACACCACATTACCGAGCTCACCACACATTCCCCAAGATTTGCGAAGCAGTCTACTTCAAAACCCTATCCACAAAACCAAATTGAACACCGAAGAGACCCCTTCACTTTTCGGTACGATCCAAACCCTAACCCCAAGCATATAGGAACCACGTTCGAGGCTCGAGTACGGGGACTACTGGCTGCACACACAAAAGAATGGAATGATTTGAGAATGCTCCATTTTCAAACCAACGTGAGGAGATCAAGGATAGAATGACTAATTGTTCAGGGCTGCTAAAGGGAAACTCACATCAAGCAGAACCCCTAAGAAGTATTGATAATGAAGAGGTTAAATCCCGTCACCAAGAACGTAAATTCTATCTCTCTCGCGAGAGGAGAAGAGGGGAGGAGTGACAAGATTGACATAGCAACTGGCAACGACATTGAAAAACCTACAGGAACAGAAACGGGGATGCAAGTGAAGGAAGCCGAAAAGAAGAATGAAGCGGGAAAAGAAGAAATAACCGAAGTACCCATATCTCAGCCTGTAGAATATTATCTGAAACATAGTATCAATGAGAAACTAATAGAGGGGCCTGTTGATAATCATAGGTTTAATGACTCCCTATCAGGAACCCTAATTATAAAGACAAAAGGAAAAACCTATAACGTATCACCAAGGGGTCCTATTTATGAAGCAATCCTTAGAAAAAAGATAACAAGAAAAGAGGACATCGGAGGAAACTTCAAAATACCATGTAACATATGAGGACTGAAACACATGAATGCCCTAGTTGACCAAGGATCTGACATAAACGTCATGCCCCTCTCTACCTACATATAACTAACTGATGAGAGGCATGCTGAGACGGACATTAGACTCTTAGTAGTTAGCCACTCGTATATCTATCCTTTAGGAATAGCTGAGGACATATTAGTTGAGGTTTCTGAGCATGTGTACCCTATGGACTTTGTGATTTTGGATATAAAAGAAGACAAAAAGAGACCCTTCATCCTAGGAACACCATTCCTAACAACGGCCAAGGCCATAATTAAATTTGATAAGGGCACCATAACTCTAAGATCTGGAAAGAGTAAGAAAAATTTCCATAGGATACTTGAGTCCCTCTATAAGATCGAGAGAGGGGTTAATGACGACTAGATCCTATAGCCCCCACTATGACTGTAAATAGATTAGTCCTGGAATGGGAAGAAAGGATAAAACTTCACCTAGAGAGGGAGATGAAATTCGACCAAGGGAAGAGCAAAAATTTCAAAAGTAAACATCCTACTCTTATTAAAGTGGAAGGTGAAATGGATGATGAAGGAGAAGTTACGTAAGAACGTGTGACTTCGAGTCTAGCTACAAGACTCATAAATAAAGAAAAGCACTTTTTGAGAGGTAACCCAATATTTACCATTCCCGTATATTAGGAGTGTCTTGTGTTTCATTCTTTATTGTTTGTTTTATCATGTTTGAATTATTGTGTAATCATGCTTTGTTTTGTTTGTAACTTCGTCTTATTTACAATCAAAGGTATTTTGCATAAAATAAGTGTAGGGGAAAATATCCAGTTTTTAGAACCAAATTCAAACATTTGAAATAAATTGTTTAGATTAATTAGCGTCAGTTTCGAGTCATATGATTGTAATGTTTAATTTCCAGGTTTTATGCAGTATTTTCTACAGGAAACAACTAATAAGATTGCGTGCAGGAATTTGTTCTTGAAAAATGAATGACAAATTCTCTCAAGCTGTGGAGACGGCGTCTGGAATTTGTGTGACGCCGTCTGGATTGCAAAGCGACACCATCATGATTTTTCATGACGGCGTCTGACCACCACACTTGTGAAAACTTAACTTTTTCTATTATTTTTGAAAAATAAAATGTGCAATATCTAAAATTTGTATTTTTCTTATAAACCTGCAAAAACCTAGAGTTATATCATCACTTTCATCTTATCTTTATTGCTTTCATAGAGTAAACCCTAAAAATCTCATTGTATATATCATATCCCACCGATTTCATGCTTGGTGTAGTTGTCTTTGTCTTTGATTTACATGTTATATTTGATGAGAAGAAGCTTGGAAGTTCTTAGAAAGTTTCATTTAATGATTCTTGGAGGACGATTTAACCAGTTATCACATGTTTCTTCTCCATTATTGAGCAAACCAAGGGAGTACTAGTTTCTTTTACTTGTTTTCTTTTTTCTTTATTCGTTTTTACGGGTACTTTTAAGAACATTGGGAACAATGTTCAACTTAAGTGTAGGGGGAAATAAGCCTTAGAAACTATTCTTTCAATTGCCATTTGCTTGTTTCTTAAAATGATGTGTAATATATCAAAACATAGTGTAAAAGGTAATTTTAATTTTTTTTATAACACATACCAACGAAAACTGAGTATTAATAGCATCTCATGGATAGGAATTTATATGACTAACACAAAACTCTCAGAATTCCACCCCAAAAATGTGAGGTTCGCCTTTAGATCTATAGGAATTCGGGTATCCATTTTTGATATCCAAGATGATTTTACCTTTAGCTTGTTTCAGGTATGGTTCGAACGCACTCGTATGTGTCTATTCCGTCGTTACGGATGTGTATGTACGATATACTCGCCTTTTCTAGAACATTGGAATCAGTTAAAATTCATATGAGTGTACCGATAGTGTATTAAATTATAGAACTTGTTTTTGTGATGCATCCTGAGACCGCATAGTGAGAATTAGGATTTGCTAAATGATAAGAGGCACTAGGATTAACCCATGTTATAAACCTGTAATTGTTATGATGGTTACCTCGACCATATAACTATCCCACACCCTTGCCATGCACTCATCTTTAGTGCAGGATACCCCTAGTACACCCCTCCGAGCATATCCTTTTTCACGGTTCTCGTAATTTTCTAGTGGATTCTGTAACACCCCCAAAATTGGGTCGCAGTGGAATAAGAGTCTGGGAGCGTTACTTCATGAGTACCTTTGCACAAGCTATGAGAGAACGACCTCTAAGCGTCGTTTGAAAAGAAATCTTGTAAAGTTTAGACTCCAATGCACATCAAGTAGGCCAAGCATCTATTTCACCTGAGAAAACATGCTTAAAAGTGTCAACATAAAGTTGGTGAGTTCATAGATTTTTGTAAATGTAAATGTTGAAATCAAAAGATTTATAAAGTATGTATGACCATTTCAATCCTTATAATAGTCGTAAGAATGTAAGTGTAAATGTAGAACCGAAAGAGTATAGTGTCTACTGTTTCACCACAGTATCATAAAAAGTGTTTAGTAATCAGTAATGTTCAACAAGGTAATGTGGACCACAAGATTTTAAAAGTGATGTGACTATTATAATAGATACAATATCACATAAAAAGTGTCTACTGTTGCGCTAAGCTCATGACACCGAAGCTAATTTGTGTAACATATAATATGCCAAGTGTATTCTGCCCTACCGGTGTCTGACCAAGACACCCAATGAGATTTTACATGATATATATCCGCTTATCGGGAGTCCCGTGGGTAGTGAGAGCTACTCACACGTTTTGCTGAGTGGTGAGACACCATTGTGTTTCTAAATCTTTTTGATGGATTCCGGTGATTATTGGGTTCGAGTTCATACTTGTGTCATATCGGATACCATTAAGCCCACTCATTTATAATTCATTATTTACATAAAGAATCGTCTAAATTTATGTAAGTAAGAAGTGATAAACTTATGGTTTAGTGATTTACAATTTATTTATTTAAATGAAGAGGCGTCCCAATCCATTCAAATAAAAAGATTATACATCATCCTACCTAATAATTTCTGATGCAATACGCGTACTCACACAACCTTCAAGGTGGTGGATGACATGATGATGCATGTGCTCTAATGAGTATGGGACATGTGTTTAAAACTCGTCTTCAGGGATAGGGAGTAAAATAATCAGGGGAGATCGACATAGTGTTCAAAATAATTGATAAGTATACGGTTATAGTAAATAAGATAAAGATCTTTATGAACGAGTTAACATAGCAATTATCATATCAATCCTCCTATTACAAGCCTTGCCCATACAAGACTTGCAATACTTAGATTCACGCATAATTCCATGAAAACAAAACTATGACGGGTTTCGTGTAAAATGATATTGTATAAGGTTATGAAAAAGTTTTAGAGGGTATTGTATAACTTACAATGTCTGAGAACGAAGTAAGACCATTGTGCAACTCACAATGTCTAAGGAATAAAATGAGACCATTGAGTAACTCACAATGTCTATCTAAGAAGTAAAATGAGACACGTAAGCACGTAATGTAAGCAAGTAAACAAGTAGTGTGTATGCACATGAAAAAGTTTGATGTGATGCAATGTTTGTGAAAACGGTTATAGTTTAGGTCAAATATGCAACCTAGTTCTCTATAACCTTGGCTCTGAATACTAATCTGTAACACTCCCAAAATTGGGTCGAAGCAGAATAAGAGTCCGGGAGCGTTACTTCATGAGTACCTTTGCACAAGCTATGAGAGAACGACCTCTAAGCGTCGTTTGAAAAGAGCTCTTGTAAAGTTTAGACTCCAATGCACATCAAGTAGACCAAGCATCTATTTCACCTGAGAAAAACATGCTTAAAAGTGTCAACATAAAGTTGGTGAGTTCATAGATTTTTATAAATGTAAATGTTGAAATCAAAAGATTTATAAAGTATGTATGACCATTTTAATCCTTATAATAGTCGTAAAAATGTAAGTGTAAATGTAGAACCGAAAGAGTATAGTGTCTACTGTTTCACCACAATATCATAAAAAGTGTTTAGTAATCAGTAATGTTCAACAAGGTAATGTGGACCATAAGATTTTAAAAGTGATGTGACTACTATAACAGATACAGTATCACATAAAAAGTATCTACTGTTACGCTAAGCTCATGACACCGAAGCTAATTTGTGTAGCATATAATATGCCAAGTGTATTCTGCTCTACCGGTGTCTGACCAAGACACCCAATGAGATTTGACATGATATATATCCGTTTATCGAGAGCCCCGTGGGTAGTGAGAGCTACTCACCCGGATAGGGATAATTAGTCCCAATAGATATATTTATAACATTCATGCTTACTAAGACCAATCCAATTGGTTATACCATAATTAACGGTTCATGATAGTTTTGGGCAAGAAAGTGGTCTAATCGTTACTTAGGCAACACGTAAACAAGAGATGATAACCGAAAACACTTGTGTCCAAAGAAGAAATAACCATTGTATTAATAAACAGCTTTAAATACTTAAATCCATAAGTAGAAAGAGTGTGATATCAATCAAGTAACCGAGTTTGTAAACGAGTATAAGTATGAGTATGTAAACAAGTTGTAATGAGCATGTATTCTCCCCCGAGATTTGTAAATTAATTGTAAAACAAGTGAAAGAGGGGCTATAAACTCACCTCGATGTTGTAGAACGATTGGCAGAAGTGTACTTATTAAGCACAACACAAACGAAAATCAAAACGGCTCAACCAAGAAGTTGCAGTTTATCCTACGGCTATGTCCCACTAGCCTAGGATAATGTATTTAGGTTTTTCGATGGATGATTACATCAACGCGACGCGTTGATAAGGATTTAGATCTCAAGTTGTAATGGTTTGGTGGTTGGTTAAATAACATATATCGAAAATGAAAACAAAGTATGTAATATATTCCGTATATATTGCACATGAAAAATGGACAAGTATATAATTCATATGGTGAATTATATAACAAAGACAAACCACGAAAATAATAATCGAGGTATATAATACTTTGCAAGTATTATATAAGGAACGTGAGAAAAATAATCGAAACAAAATAATTCGACACGTTTTCAGAAATCACTAATTTAATTAATAAAGCGTTATTGCATAAAAGCAAACGTAACTTTTAAAGTTTCGATTTAAGTAAACGATGTTTTTAAAGTTTTTGCAAAAGTTATGTTTTTATCTGCTAGTCGGGAATTATAAAATAATATTTGAGTAAACTGCAAAAATCATCCCTGTAGTTTGTAGTTTGTGACACTAATCATCCCTAGCCAATACTATTGGCACTAATCATCCCTGAGTGGCAAATGTTCGGCAAAAATCATCCTTATTGGGGATG
>BQNB010086138.1:0-28280 GCA_026074375.1 Tanacetum coccineum | reverse complement strand
TATTAAGGATCATGACATGACACCCAAATGGTCTTAAAAATCCTATAGCAGGAGATCTACCATTAAACAATTCATAAGGTGTCTTATTTTGGGACTTATAAACCAAAACCCTGTTTTGAACATAACAAGCAGTGCTAACTGCTTCAGCCTAAAAGGTAACAGGGAGTTTAGCATAAGCTAACATAGTCCTTGCAGCTTCAATGAGAGTTCTATTCCTTCTTTCAGCAACACCATTTTGCTGAGGGGTTCTAGCATTACTAAACTCTCTTTTAATACCTTTTTTAGTGCAGAATTAGGTCCAACTAAGCAATACCATTTATGATTAAGACTACTGACAGAAGTAGGTCCAAATAAATCCATATGTAAAGTGTGAAGGAGCTTAGAGACAGAGTTCACTAACTTGGTCTTACAAGAAGCCTTATGCTGCTTTCCTTTGAGACAAGCAACACAGGTATGGTCATTTTCAAAACTTTTGGAAGGCAACCCTCTAACCAGATTATTCCTAACCAACTTATTCATGGTTTTAAAATTTAGATGACCTAATCTTCTATGCCACATTATACTTTCATCCACAGAGGCCTTGACAATCAAACAAGTTATGTTTTTATGAGAGACAATATTGTTTAGGTCAATGGAATACATATTATGCTGTCTAGGAGTTCTAAGCAACACATGAGTATCATCATTTAACTTAAAATCTTTTCCCAACATAATGCACTCTAAGTCAGTGAATAGAACACTATTTTTGTTGTCACAATTTTGAGACACGCTAAACAGATTATACTTCAATTCTTTCATAAAATAAACGTTCTTAAACTCAAGTTTACCTGTTTTTATAATACCTTTACCAGTAATCTTTCCACCTCCATGTCCAAATGACACATATCCTCCATCATACGGCTCATACTCAAAAAGGTAAGATATGTTGCCAGTCATGTGCCTAGAGCAACCACTGTCTCAATATCCTTTATCATCAGTTTTATCATGTGGTATGCCCTACACAATAAGAAAAAGAGAATTAGTTCTCTTTCAGGACCTAAGCCATTACTGACTTGAGACTGCCTTGTGTATCAATGTATTTGTATTTCTTGAAGGTCACTGGTACACCATTGAGATTTGAACCTTAACCAGAAGAATTTTGCTTAGGTTTCCAAATCCAACGAGTTGAGGCCTTAACAGCTTTTCCCTTGTTTCCCAAATCAGCAGCACCTGTTGGCTTGGCAGTAGGAACATTTGAGCCAACAGTGGGAATTTTTGTTCTACCAGTGGGAACTTTTAGAACCCAAATTTGTTTTTTAGCTGCTGTTTTTCTTTCAAATGATCTTTTTACATTTGAATGTGCTGTTTTAAAAGATGTCATTGTTGGTTGAGCAACATTCATTTGGTTTGTTTACCACAATAGGTTTTGAGCCAGATTTGAGAAAAATAACTCTGGGTGTCATACCCTTAGAGTAGATGGGGATTTCACATTGTTTTGAGAATAATTACTCCTTGGCCAGGTTTCTCCCTTAGCCACCCATATCCCATAATTAGATGCCAGATGATCAAAGTAGCCACATTTATAACATGCTTTATTTTGTATCAAAAAGTCTTTTCCTAGCTGTTGGGATTTTAAATTATTCCAATTCCTTTGGTTTCCCCTAACTTTAGGACTTTTTGAAGTGTCTCTATACATCTCAGCATATTTCATAGTTGGTTTCCTAGTATTTTTGGTATTATTGATTTTAAATGCATTAGGACAACCAGATTCTTTCACAAACTTAATCATAGGCCTTGACATATTACTACCAAATGTTTCTCCTTGCTCAAAAATAGAAGTATTATTACCATCTAGGTCACTCCTAACATCTTTTGACACATCTACACTAGGTGTGGGCCTAGTATAATCAGTGACAGTGTCATCCACAAATTCAGGTAAACCTGTCCATGACAGATCTCTCTGAGGAGGTGAATAAACTTGGGCAGGAGGAGGAGGTACAACAGTATACTCATTGAATCCTACACCAGTTTTATCTTTAGCAGATTTTTGACTCTCTAAGAGATCATTTAAATCTTTTGAAGCATTACCAAATCCTGCTAATTTATGATCTATGCTTTCTTTTTCCTTCTTCAACTCCTCAAGTTCATTTTTGAGAGATTCAATTTTATTATCTCTAATTTCTACATCTCTCTCCAGGACTCTAATTCTTTCACAGAATTTAGTTTCATTTACTTTAAATTCTACTAATCTAGCCTCAACTTGAGATAAACCTCTTTTGTAGTTATACAAGTCAGTCTCACAATCACTAAGTTCTTCATTTAACTTATTAATCTTAGTGTTGAGGTTTTCTGTGTTTTTCCTACATGATTTAGAACAATAGGAATCATCATATACCTCATTGTCTGAGCTTGAGCTTGAGCTAGACATGGCCATAAGAGCAAATTCTGTTGGAACTACATCATCTGCCACAAGTGCATGGTTTTCATCTTCATTAGCCATGTAGCTCCAATCCCATCCAATGCCATCAATGGCCATCAATGCCTTAGGAGCAGGTTCTTCCACCTTAGGATCCTTCCTGTAGCTTTCTCTCTTTCCTCTGTCTTGACTTCTTGGTGCTCTGCACTCTCTAGCAAAATGACCCATTTTGTGGCAATTGAAGCATTCCACCTTTGATTTGTCAAAACCAGCTACATCAGATCCTTGAATGGTAATCTTCTTACCAGTCTTCTTCCAAAACCTATCAGCCCTCATGCTCAGCAAAGCCAAGTTCCATTTGATGTCCATCTCTTCTATATCATCTTCATCAATCTGAGTGATGTCCTCATATTTGATTTGAGAACCACTTGATTGAGTAGCTATGTATGCACAGATAGTATCATGGCTTAGACTAGCAGCTGCAACCTCAGTGCTAACAGTGGAAACTTGACTACTAGCAGTTGGAACACTAGCAGTGGGAACTTCACCTTTTCCACTGCTGGTGTTTGATGAAGAAATGAAGGCCATGTTTTGAGAGTTTGATCCTGCCTTCTTTTGGACTTCAGGTTCATAGACTTTGAGATGATTGTACAAATCATCCAGACTCATTGTGTCTAGATCATCTCTGTTTCTCCAAACAATGGTGTACATTAACCATTCTGGTGCAAGACTTGTCAAAAACTTTTGGTTTAGATCATCTTTTTCAATTGGAACATCCATGAACTCAAGATGACTCACAATAGCCTGCAACCTATTAAAGGTTTGCTCAAGTGTTTCTGACCCTTCAGCCTTGAAGTTGCCATATTGTTGCTTCAACTGATTCTTCTTTGTCTTTTTGGTGGCTTCATTTCCACCAAAAGTTTTCAAAATGGCTTCCCAGAGTTCTTTGGCATTATCATATTTGCTGAATCTTAACTGATGTTCATCAGGGAGAGCCAACAACAAAGTAGTTCTTGCCTTGACATCATTTCTTCTTTTCTGCATGTCTTCAGTAGTTATAGCCACAGTCCTTCCTTTCTTCTTTGCAGAGGCTTCTCCTGCTACTGCTTTCCCTGGTTCTTCTGGTGGTACTTTGTAAGAGTCACCAAACTCTATGACTTCCCATAGAGCATAGTGTTCATGTTGTAAGTACTGTTGGATTCTGAATTTCCATTGTTCAAACTTTCCAGTGTCAAGGATTGGGAGTTTTGTGGAGGTATTGGTTGTGTGGTTATATGGATCCATTTCTGTTTGTGGTTTAGTAATAAGGTAAGAGTGTTATGCTTCTTTGATCAAAGTTTTCTCAACAAGCTCTGATACCACTTGTTGTTCCCAAACTTGGATCTTATGCCTTAGGTTATAAGGTTATTGTTATCTTGGATAAACACAAGGTAACAATGAGAGAAACTTTGTTAATGAGTTTCACCAAAGGCTATGCGGAATCTAACCTTTAGTGATCAAGAAGATAACAATGAAATGAAATGAAAATAGTGAATAACCAAAAAGCTTTGATATTATTAAGAGAATAATACGAGTACTCTGACAGTACTAGGGTTTACAAAACCTTAAAGCTATGCGAGTAGTATGTGAAAGATGTGTATATATGATCTATGTGTATTTCTACTCTAACCTAAGGACTCCTTTTATAGCACAAGGAGCCCTGTACAAGATAAGACCTAAACCGTATCTCCTAAATAAAAGAGATATACACAAGATACATTCCAAATATAACAATAACGCGTATTTGACTCTGAGTAATCCTTATCTTCAATCAGCAGTGGAAAGTCTTCAATCAGTGGAAACCTTGGTAGTGGTAGAGATACACTAACAGTAGGAAAAATCTCTAGCAGTGGGAACCATATAACTAGCAGTGGGAATGCCTTAGCATTTTATTCCCAACAATCCTCCCCTAAACTTGATACTTCATCTGTATGTCAAGTTTCCAGAATAAAATGATTATCTAGAGAGGATGCTTCAAACACCTTATTCCTTCTTAATCTGGTCTCTAATTAAGTTGATCATCTGAATTAAGTCATCATCAAACTCACTTACTTCGCACTTATGATCAAGCATCTTCTGAAGTGTAGTCTTTGGAAGTGGATACTCAACATCATCAAGCATGTAGATAATCATACCTTCCATTATCAAGCAGTGTACTCTACATGATTTGTACAACCTCCAACTCTTAATAGGTGCTTCAAACTGCTATAAACCATCAGTAGCAACAGGTTCAAACATGACCTTTAAAGGCCAGAATAGACATTTTTTCAGGTCACTCTTTGGTAATTCTACCTTAAACCTATCTTTGACCAGCTTCCATAGAGTCACCATGTCATCTCTGTCAAATTCCTTAAGCAAAGCCTCAAAATAAGGATATGCCTTTGGTGCCTGACCAACTCTAAAAATCTGATAAACCTCCCTTAGCTTATCTTTGAAGATTTTCCAGTCATATATTGGTGCTTTGACAACTGAAGGAGTAATATCCACTGAGGATTCTTGTCTTACTAACACTACCCATTGTTGAAGATTTATGATCTTATCATGATCATCACTGTCTTTTTCTTTAACATCTTTATTCCCTTCAGACTGTTGTTCTGAGCCTTCAACTGTTTTCAATCTCTTAGCTCTTTCCTTTTCTAATAGAGTGCCTGGCCTCTTGAATCTTTCACTTTCTAGCTTGGAATCCATAGGCACAAAATCTTGTATGCTTTCCCAAACTGGAATGAAAGTCTCTTCAATCTGCTCAAATGTCATGCCCTTGAAGTCTTTTGTCTTCCATCCAGCATGACTTCTCAGGACTGATGTATAAAATTTCCTTCTGTCAGTCTTGGATGCTAACTTACTTTGCTGTGCTTGATATTTCTTAATTTGAGCTAGATCCTTCTGATATTTGGCAAGCTCTGTGATTAACTCAATCTTATCCTCCAGAGACAGAACATCTTCAGCTTGTGCATATTCCTTCAAATGTTTAGCAATCACTTCATTGCTTCTGTCAAGTTCATCAATCATCATTTTGAGCTCTCCTTCAGTGTGAAGTCTGGCTATCTCAGCATCCCTTGCAGCTTGTTCTCTTAGCCTTTGATTTTCTTGAGCAAATTCTTCTTCTAGTTCTCTAGCTAGCTGTTCACTTATTTATTCTTGAACCTTCTGTTTAGTTAGTTTTGCAGGTTCAATCATGATTCCTTTACCCTTGTCTTCCTTGCTGATAGATGGAATATTGATAGGAATAGGTGATGAAGATGTCATAACAGCCCCTCTTGATGCTCTTGTCCTTTTTGTATATGGTGTTACAGCAGTGGTTGTAGTGATAACAGCAGCAGTGGAATCCTTTTCACTAGCAGTGGCAACAACAGTGGGAACAAATAAACTAACAGGGGGAACTGGTGGACTAGCAGTGGTAAAAACTTCCTTTAAACCTCCACTGGCTAGTATATTAGCAGCTCCCATAGAACTCAAAACATTCGCCATTCCCCCTGTGCTCTCACTCCCTTTGTCAGTGCTTTTGTTGCTATCCCTTTCAATGTTAAAATCCTCCCCTTGATCCATCGTTCCCCCCTGTTTGGAGCATCCTCTTGAACATCTCCTCTAGTCGTTTGAGCATCCTCCAAAGTCTTGATCCTGGTCTTTAATTGTGAGATTCCTAGATCTTGACTCTGGATTTTTGCAGCCATCTTAGAGTGTTGACTATGCAATTTGGTACAAAAGTCCATCAATTCATTAAGCTTGAGTTGCAAACTGCCCTCATCACCACTAAGAGAAGTAACCCTTAGAGATGATTCATGGGGCATAGCAGAGGTCTTAGGTATGTTTTCCCTATCCTGCCCTGCATCTAAGCTAGTGGCAGTAGGGAAAGCCTCTCCATGACTGTCATCTCTTGGAGGAGATGCAGGCTCATCTGCTCCAGGTGTAAGGGCTTTAGACTGAGCAATCCGGATAGCCCTTTTGGTTAATCTTCTAGGTGTGGGAGTGTGTGATGGAGTTGAGATTTGTTAGGATGTAGGTTCTTGAGAGGATGTGATAGTTGTTGTCTTATGAGGAATAGGTTCTTGAGATTGTGGAAATGAAGCTTGAGGGGAGGGTGTGTGATGGGGCTCAGTTGGGTTTACGGGCCCTTCACCCTGAGGAACTAACATAGACTAAAATAAATTAACATTTCTGCCAAAAAAACTTGGGCTATTGACCCTAAGAGTTGTAAAAACTTTGGAAGTTTGAGAGGGGACAAGATAAGTTTCTGTATGTTTAATCTCCCCAAATTGACTCATTTTCAAAAGTTTTTCAAGAAACCTAGGGTACATTAGAAATTTCTTGCTACCCTGTCTTTTAATATTTGTGATCATACCATCAAAAATCATTTTAGAGAAATTATAAATCCTGTTTGTGGCAAGACACACAATAGCAGTGGCAATGTTACTACTAAATTCATTAAAGGAAGTACTTTTAGGACTTAAACATTGCATGATGGTATGAATCAAAAACTTCCACTGATGGGTAAATTGACCCTTTTGAAACAAAAATCTTTGATTTGGTAAAATATTATAACCCATCCGTGAAAGATTTGCAAATAGGTTAGTGTCAGGCAAATCACTAATCCCTTCCTCATATTTTAGTTTGAGTTTCCTCCTAATAGATGATTTAGAGATAGCCACTTGCTTGCCATTGATTTTAGCAATAATATATGTTTCTCCATCCGCTGTTTCGATCCTAGCAGTGGACCAAAATTGTTGGATGTGTGAAACATAGATAGTGGGACGAACCAATAAAGCATACCTTAGAGGAGAAGCTTTAAGAAAGTCCACTATCTGGTGGAAGTCGGTGTTATGCTCTATTTTCTCCAAAATTGCCACCATGTTGTGATAATCACAAAAAGCAAGCTTAAACATTGTTTAGGGTTCAGGGTTAAAGATTATTAGATGAATTGGTACTGTGGGCAACTTCAATTGAGATTTTATAGGCACTAAAATTTAATTAATGCAACAAACTTTTGAGCCCAACAGTGCCAATAGCTATATTGTCAGCGGGAAAATAGTCAACCAGTGGTAACTTATGTAACAGTAGAAACAAATTGGTCAAACAGTGGGAAATAATCCTAAGGGTATCAACTTATCTTCAATAATCAAAAGCAAGCCTACCCTATCCATACATACACACTTGCAAAAGTAAGATAGACATGCATGAATTCATGAGTCCTTTGCTCGCTATCTGACCCATGAAGAAAATTAACACACATATTAACCACTGTATCCCTGTTTTAACCCATTCTTAAAATTTTCCTTGGTCACCACCCTACCACAACCATACTAGGTCAAGTGTCTTGGCAGAATGAAACCCTTCTCCAATAATTATACACCCAAATGCCACATCACACCATATGCATACTAAAATCGCTTAGTGAGACATGAGGGCAACTCTTGTAAACCAAATTTGTATATAACCCATGAATGAGATCTTACACTACAGTGCCTCGAAAGTTAAGGACTCTAGCAAGTAATTAAACTGGCCTTCATTGTCACAAAACTCTCACTCACCAGTGGGGACAGTTTAAGACTGGCCATGAGTACTCTATGAATACCCTAATCCTAGAGGTTCTTATAACCCATCCCAAGACAGTTTGACTTACAACATGATGTGATTCCACTTTTGATATACCATAAAATCCTTTTCATGACATGCTCAGCCTGCAATTGTTAGTCCAAAACCAAGAAAAACACTAACAGTGTAAAGTTAACCCCAACAGTGGGAAAATTTACACTAGCAGTGGAAACTTAACAGTGGGAAAAATAACTAACAGTTGTATTTTATACTAGCAGTTTGAACACTTATTTATCTAAATAACAGTGCAAATCCTATACAAAACTTAAGAAAAAGACATTCTTAGGGATTGAGCATTCCAATACTTACAACTAAGTAGTGGAATCTTCCCACATCAAAAGGTTTGGTTAAGAGATCTGCAACATTATTATCTGTATGAATATGATCCACATTAATCAACTTCTTTTCATAGCAGTCTCTTATAAAATGATGTCTTATATCAATATGTTTTGTTCTTGAGTGATAGACAGGATTTTAAGTATACAAATTGCACTGTTATTGTCAATATATATCTTAGCGTTCATAAAATTATACCCATAGTCCAGCAACTGATTTTGAATCCAAAAAACTTGTCCACAGCCACTTGCAGCTGCCACATATTCTGCTTCAGTTGTGGAGGTGGACATAATAGTCTGCTTTTTGCATTGCCAAGAGATCAACCTTCTTCCCAAAAACTGACAACCCTCAGTGGTTGATTTTCTATCTTGATTATCACCATCATAATCACTGTCTGAGTAGGCCACCAAGTCAAAAGGAGATTCTTTAGGATACCAAAGTCCTAGCAAAGGTTGACCTTTTAGGTACCTAAAAATTCTCTTGACAGCATGAAGATGACACTCTTTAGGTGTCACTTGGTGTCTAGCACAGACACAAACAGCAAACATAATATCTGGTCTTGATGCAGTAAGATACATGAGAGATCCAATCATGGATCTATATAAGTGAAGATCCACATCTTTGCCAGGTCCATCCTTGCCCCAAGGATTCTCCTTATCCATGGGAGTCTTTGTTGTCCTTACATCTGTGTACCCAAACTTCTTGAGAATATCACCAACATATTTGTCTTGTGAAATGAAGATGCCATCATTCTTTTGTAGTACTTGCAATCCAAGAAAGAAGGTAAGTTTACCCATAGCGCTCATTTTGAATTTGTCATGCATTAGGGCCTCAAATTCTCTACATAATTTTAGATTTTATTATCCAAAGATAATGTCATTTACATACACTTATACAAGCAAGAATTCTCCTTTGTGCTTTCTGATGTCTGATCTATGGTACCTCTTTGAAAGCTATTATCCAACAAATACTTGGACAAAGTACCATACCAAGCTCTAGGTGCTTGGTGAAGTCCATACATAGCCTTTACTACCTTGTAAACTTTGTCTAGGAACTATGAATCTTGAAACCCAGGAGGCTGCATCACATATACCTCCTCATCAATAGTCCTATATAGAAAATCACTTTTAACATCCATCTGGTATACTGTAAAGTCCATATAGGAAGCATAGGCAAAGAATAATCTAATAGCCTCAATTCTTGCAACTGGTGCAAAGACTTCTTCATAGTCAATTCCCTCTTCCTGAGTATATCCTTGAGCTACTAGTCTGGCCTTGTTTCTAATGACTATTCCCCTTGCATCTCTCTTATTTTTGAGGACCTATTTTGTTCTAATAAGTCTCACCCCTTTAGGACAGTCAACTAAAACCCAGACATTCTGAATCTTAAATTGTAGAAGCTCTTCTTACATAGCTTCTACCCAGCTTGGATTTTTGATGGCATCAAATATCTTATTGGGTTCTTCTTGAGATAAGAAACATGAAAATAGGCAATACTGTAGGAGTTCAGGATTAGTCTTTTGATGAATTGTGGCTATGAAGCTTTGTTCTTCCATATTCTTGGTCTTTTGTATGGTTTGGACAGGAGTATCAACAGGACCAATTATCTGACTCTCTGGATGAACTTTATGAATTCTGAGAGTGGGAGTTAGACTGATTTGAATATCAGTCTCCATGTTGCTTAAATCAGCTTCCACTTTATCCGAACTAACTGAATCAGTTGTATCTCCAAAGAAATCTTCCAACCTGTTTTCAAAGGACATATCATTACCCAAAGATAGTGCTTCTGGATAGCTTGAACCCCCCTTTGAAATGATTCTTGGGCCATTTGAGCTTACAAAAGGAATAGATAGACAATCAGTGGGAACATGTGAACTAACAGTGGGAACTTTAGTTTCCACTGTTGAGGATAGAACAGGCTCCACTTGATCAGCAGTGGGGTCTTTTGTAATAGCAGTGGGATTGGTGATTCTACTGCTTTCAGATACATCAGTATCGCTAATAATCCTATCTTGCTCCTTTTGAGGACCATCTTTTTTTGAAAATACATCACTATGCCTTGTAGAATCATTAGAAGTTGCCATTTGAGCCTCATGGAACCAATTTGGAAGAGCAATGAATCTTAGAGAGGACACATTTTCTTTCATAGCTTGATTAGCATCTTCTTTTGTACCTGAAATGTTAGTAGAAGATGTTCCTGCAACAACTGACACATAGTTCATTGAATTGGTTAAAGTATTAATATCAAATAACCAATTAGGACCAGTTCCTTTCTCAATGGGTTGATTCTCTAGGAAGTCCACATGCAGGTTCTCATCTACTTTCTTGGTTCTTTTGTTAAATACTCTGAATGCTTTACTATTCAGGGAGTATCCTACAAAATAACCTTCATCTCCTTTAGCATCAAACTTGCCTAAGTGGTCTAAGGTATTAAAGATCATGACATGACACCCAAATGGTCTTAAGAATCCTATAGCAGGAGATCTACCATTAAACAATTCATAAGGGGTCTTATTTTGGGACTTATTAACTAAAACCCTGTTTTGCACATAACAAGTAGTGCTAACTGCTTCAGCCCAAAAGGTAACATGGAGTCTAGCATCAGCTAACATAGTCCTTGCAACTTCAATGAGAGTTCTATTCCTTCTTTCAGCAACACCATTTTGGTGAGGGGTTCTAGCATTACTAAACTCTCTTTTAATACCTTTCTTAGTGCAGAATTCATCCATCTCTCTATTCTTAAACTCACCCCCATTATCACACCTAATTATTTTCACTTTAACGTATTTTAGATTTTCTATCTCTGTGATAAGATTAATAAGAATGCTACCTGTTTCATCCTTAGATTTTAGAAAGAAAGTCTAAGTAAACCTAGAAAAATCAGTAGTCACAACTAAGCAATACCATTTATGATTAAGACTACTGACAGAAGTAGGTCCAAACAAATCCATATGTAAAGTGTGAAGGGGCTTAGAGACAGAGTTCACTAACTTGGTCTTACAAGAAGCCTTATGCTGCTTTCCTTTGAGACAAGCAACACATGTATGGTCATTTCCAAAACTTTTGGAAGGCAAACCTCTAACCAGATTATTCCTAAACAACTTATTTATGTTTTTAAAATTCAGATGACCTAATCTTCTATGCCACATCATACTTTCATCCACAGAGGCCTTGGCAATCAAACAAGTCAAGTTTTTATGAGGGACAATATTGTTTAGGTCAACTGAATACATATTATGTTGTCTAGGTGTCCTAAGCAACACATGAGAATCATCAACCTTAAAATCTTTTCCCGACATAAGGCACTCTGAGTCAGTGAACAGAACACTATTTTTGTTGTCACAAATTTGAGACACACTAAACAGATTATACTTTAGTTCTTTCACAAAATAAACATTCTCAAATTCAAGTTTACCAGTTTTAATTGTTCCTTTACCAGTAATCTTTCCACATTCATGTCCAAATGACACATATCCTCCATCATAGGGCTCATACTCAGAAAGGTAAGATATGTTGCCAGTCATGTGTCTAGAGCAACCACTGTCCCAATATCCTTTATCATTAATGTTGCCATGCACAAATAAAAAGAGAATTAGTTCTCTTTAGAGACCCAAGCCATTACTGACTTGAGCCTGCCTTGTGTATCAATGTATTGGTATTTCTTGAAAGTCACTGATACACCATTGAAATTTGAACCTTGACCAGAAGTATTTTCCTTAGGTTTCCAAATCCAACGAGCTGAGGCCTTAACAACTTTTCCCTTGTTTCCCAAATCAGCAGCACCTGTTGGCTTGGCAGTGGGAATATTTGAGCCAACAGTGGGAATTTTTGTTCTACCAGTGGGAACTTTTGGAACCCAAATTTGATTTTTATCTGCTGTTTTTCTTTCAAATAGTCTTTTTACTTTTGAATGTGCTGTTTTAAAAGATGTCATTGTTGGTTGAGCAACATTCACTTTTGGTTTGTTTACCATAATAGGTTTTGAGCCAGATTTGAGCAAAACAGCTCTGGGTGTCATACTATTATGAGTAGATGGGGATTTCACATTGTTTTGAGAATAATTACCCATTGGCCAGGTTTCTCCCTTAGCCACCCATATCCCACAATTAGATGCCAGATGATCAAAGTAGCCACATTTATAACATGCTTTATTTTGCATTAAAAAGTCTTTTCCTAGCTGTTAGGATTTTAAATTATTCCAATTCCTTTGGTTTCCCTTAACTTTAGGAATTTTTGAAGTGTCTCTATACATCTCAGCATATTTCACAGTTGGTTTCCTAGTATTTTCAGTATTCTTGATTTTAATTGCATTAGGACAACCAGATTCTTTCACAAACTTAATCATAGGCCTTGACATATTACTACCAGATGTTTCTCCTTGCTAAAAAATAGAAGTATTATTACCATCTAGGTCACTCCTAACATCTTTTGACACATCTACACTAGGTGTAGGCCTAGTATAATCAGTAACAGTGTCATCCACAAATTCAGGTAAACCTGTCCATGATAGATCTCTCTGAGGAGGTGAATAAACTTGGGCAGGAGGAGGAGGTACAGCAGTATACTCATTTAATCCTACACCAGTTTTATCTTTAGCAGATTTTTGACTCTCTAAGAGATCATTTAAATCTTTTGAAGCATTACCAAATCCTGCTAATTTATGATCTATGCTTTCTGTTTCCTTCTTCAACTCCTCAAGTTCATTTTTGAGAGATTCAATATTATTATCTCTAATTTCTACATCTCTCTCCAGGACTCTAATTCTTTCACAGAATTTAGTTTCATTTACTTTAAATTCTACTAATCTAGCCTCAACTTGAGATAAACCTCTTTTGTAGTTATACAAGTCAGTCTCACAATCACTAAGTTCTTCATTTAACTTATTAATCTTAGTGTTGAGGTTTTTTCTACATGATTTAGAACAATAGGAATCATCATATACCTCATTGTCTGAGTTTGAGCTTGAGCTAGACATGGCCATAAGAGCAAATTCTGTTGGAACTACATCATCTGCCACAAGTGCATGGTTTTCATCTTTATTAGCCATGTAGCTCCAATCCCATCCAATGCCATCAATGGCCATCAATGCCTTAGGAGCAGGTTCTTCCACCTTAGGATCCTTCCTGTAGCTTTCTCTCTTTCATCTGTCTTGACTTCTTGGTGCTCTGCACTCTCTAGCAAAATGACCTATTTTGTGCCAATTAAAGCATTCCACCTTTGATTTGTCAAAACCAGCTACATCAGATCCTTGAATGGTAATCTTCTTACCAGTCTTCTTCCAAAACCTATCAGCCCTCATGCTCAGCAAAGCCAAGTTCCATTTGATGTCCATCTCTTCTATATCATCTTCATCAATCTGAGTGATGTCCTCATATTTGATTTGAGAACCACTTGATTGAGTAGCTATGTATGCACATATAGTATCATGGCTTAGACTAGTAGCTGCAACCTCAGTTTTAACAGTGGAAACTTGACTACTAGTAGTTGGAACACTAGCAGTGGGAACTTCACTTTTTCCACTGCTGGTGTTTGATGAAGAAATGAAGGCCATGTTTTGAGAGTTTGATCCTGCCTTCTTTTGGACTTCAGGTTCATAGACTTTGAGATGATTGTACAAATCATCCAGACTCATTGTGTCTAGATCATCTCTATTTCTCCAAATAATGGTGTACATTAACCATTCTGGTGCAAGACTTGTCAAAAACTTTTGGTTTAGATCATCTTTTTTAATGGGAACATCCATGAATTCAAGATGACTCACAATAGCCTGAAACCTATTAAAGGTTTGCTCAAGTGTTTCTGACCCTTCAGCCTTGAAGTTGCTATATTGTTGTTTCAACTGATTCTTCTTTGTCTTTTTGGTGGCTTCATTTCCACCAAAAGTTTTCAAAATGGCTTCCCAGAGTTCTTTGGCATTATCATATTTGTTGAATCTTAACTGATGTTCATCAGGGAGAGCCAACAACAAAGTAGTTCTTGCCTTGACATCATTTCTTCCTTTCTGCATGTCTTTAGTAGTTATAGCCACAATCCTTCCTTTCTTCTTTGTAGAGGCTTCTCCTGCTACTGCTTTCCCTGGTTCTTCTGGTGGTACTTTGTAAAAGTCACCAAACTCTATGACTTCCCATAGAGCATAGTGTTCATGTTGTAAGTACTGTTGGATTCTGAATTTCCATTGTTCAAACTTTCTAGTGTCAAGGATTGGGAGTTTTGTGGAGGTATTGGTTGTGTGGTTATATGGATCCATTTCTGTTTGTGGTTTAGTAATAAGGTAAGAGTGTTATGCTTCTTTGATCAAAGTTTTCTCAACAAGCTCTAATACCACTTGTTGTTCCCAAACTTGGATCTTATGCCTTAGGTTATAAGGTTATTGTTATCTTGGATAAACACAAGGTAACAATGAGAGAAACTTTGTTAATGAGTTTCACCAAAGGCTATGCGGAATCTAACCTTTAGTGATCAAGAAGATAACAATGAAATGAAATGAAAATAGTGAATAACCAAAAAGCTTTAATATTATTAAGAGAATAATACGAGTACTCTGACAGTACTAGGGTTTACAAAACCTTAAAGCTATGAGAGTAGTATGTGAAAGATGTGTGTATATGATATCTCTACTCTAACCTAAGGACTCCTTTTATAGCACAAGGAGCCCTATACAAGATAAGACCTAAACCGTATCTCCTAAACAAAAGAGATATACACAAGATACATTCCAAATATAACAATAACGCGTATTTGACTCAGAGTAATCCTTATCTTCAATCAGCAGTGGAAAGTCTTCAAGGAGTGGAAACCTTGGCAGTGGTAGAGATACACTAACAGTGGGAAAAATCTCTAGCAGTGGGAACCATATAACTAGCAGTGGGAATGCCTTAACATTTTATTCCCAACATATTACATAAAATGATCACTTATGGCTTGTGTTAGAGAACAACCGGGTATGAAAAGATGTAGAAAAATGATTTGTGGTTATTGAGTATGTTCAAAGCTAGACATCAAAATGGGTATGCGAATGTTTCTTGGTTGATAGCGAGGTGGATGAAGAGGAAAGGAGCCGGTAGTCAGAAAGAGAGTATGATCTGTTGTGGATAGTTTATTACAAAGATTGCTAAGAGGAAGAATTTGCTGTCTGAAGAGGTGTTGAATAGTTTAAGTGCTCCGATCTACTACAGAGCTTTGGATACTACTACACTTAGAGAGTTGATCGAATTTGAGGGTTGGATGATTCCTGAGGCTCCAGGGCTAGGTGTACCGAGAGTTGCTATTCCTAGACCCCCGAGAGCATCGATGCAGGATTGTATGAGAGGATGAGTAGCATGGAGATACGCCAGGGAGCAATTGAGAGGATGTCTTATAGGCAGTCTTATCACTAGGACAGGTATGCTAGTATTTGAGCACATGGCTGGAGTTTACAGTGTTCCACTGCAGGGAGCCTATAACCCACCTGGATATGATCAGCAGCAGTATGACCAGTATTATCAGTAGTACCCACCTCAGCAGCATCAGCAGCCAGATGATGATGAGTAGTGTCGAGATGACACGCGTTAGTTGTGTGACCGCGTGTTTTGGGTCACGTATGTTTTAAAACAATTTCTCTAAAAACATTATTATTATTATTATTATTATTATTATTATTACCATGGTCTGTAAAATGCCTCTGTTGGCATTCAAACAATATTTTCTTACTTCCTACTATTAATTAATTAGGAATATTATTATTATTTGTGTGTGCTTTGTAGTATTTATATTTATAACAGGAAAAGAAGAAAAGCACGTGACGAAATGACGCAAAGTGAAGATTCAAGAAATTCATCATATATAAGGGAGTATTATTTTACTTCCTCATTTTATCTTTCTTTATAATATTTCACATTAGGGATAATGCTCATATTAAGTATGGGGGAGGGAGATAAACTAGAAAAGTAAACACTTATCTTAAAAAAATCGAAAAAAAGTTGAATTCTTTTTGGAAAAATAACATTTTATTGATCACATACAAGCAATCTGACTCTGGATTGATAACATTACTAGCATATTTATACCACTCAAAAGAAAAATTATGAGGTTTAGATCTTAAAAGATTTAGGTATCCACCTTTGACACCTAAGATGATTTTTATCTTTAGCTTTCTCGAGTTAAGGTTTGAATGCAATTGCAAGTATTTCATCCGTCGTTACGGCTGTGTATTTATAGTTTGTCTCCTTTTCTGGAGCATTAGTATCGATTTAAAATTATATGAGTGTGCCGGCGATTTATTAATTCTAGAACTTGTACTTAAAATCTTTACGAGACCGCAGTAGGAACACGTTCGCGTGTTATAAACATTTTTCTAGATTAAGAGGTGATAAAAATATAAATATAAGTATACAATAATTTTGTTTAAAAAGCTTTTTAATTAAATTATTTGAAATTTTATCTATACAAATTGAAGCACGTAAATACTGGTATCGCTATTATAATGGAGTGCGAAGGTTTCAAACTTCTAAGTTTGTTTGAAGTAGTGTGCTTATCCTAAGTATGGGGGAAAGCAAGTTTCCCCCAAGTAGAGTGAAATAAGGCAAAATAAGCCAAAGTTCGAAAAGGAAAGAAAAAGAGAGAAAACAAAGTGATAAAGTGAAGGAAATGTTTGTTACATTTATGGATAAGGTGGATTATAATTTTATTATAAACCTTTTTCAACAAATATAAAAATAATAATATAACTAAATATTTTACCTCTTTAGATGTTTATGTTCGGTGCTTATGCCATGTCGATGAAGTTTAGTTTCTTGTACAAGCCTATGATAATTTGAATATTTCATGACTGAGCGAATGAGGGACTCCTGTATACTATCCATTTCACTAAACTAAGCGAGTGTGAAAATAAACTGATCTATAAAAAATTTGTGAGTTGCTTTGTCGCGTTATCTATGCTTGTGATCATTAATTTGTTTTAATTAAAACGAAATACTTTTGCTTTGATTGCTTGATGGCAAGCAATAATCTAAGTATGGGGGGTTTGATAACGCTCCAAATATACATAAAATATAACTCGAAAATGTGTGAAATATATATGTTAACGCATGAAATATTGTACGTTTGGTTGCTTATTGGTGTAATAATTGTTTCAGGTCCAAGAATGACGGAAAGGACTAAAAGCGCAAAGATATTCCGTTAAATATACTAACGGTCATCAAGAGAAGGATCTAGAAGAGAAGATGTAATGAAAAAGCCAAAAGTGCGGCGTACTTCCATCAAGTGCGGTGTACTTCAGAGCGGGTTAATTTAATTCCCAGGCCAAGTGCGACGCACAAATTACTCAGTGACTAAATAAATTATCTCTTTTGATGTTTATGTTTGGTGCTTACGCCATGTCGGTGAAGTTTAGTTTCTTGTACCAGCCTATGGTAATTTGAACATTTCATGACTGAGCGAATGAGTGACTTCCGTATACTATCCATTACACTAAACTAAGCGAGTGTAAATTTAAACTGATCTAAAAATTTTATGAGTTGCTTTGTCGCGTTATCTATGCTTGTGATCATTAATTTGTTTTATTATAATGGAATATTTTTGCTTTGATTGCTTGAGGGCAAGCAATAAGCTAAGTATGGGGGATTTGATAACGCTCTAAATATACATAAAATATCCCCCAAAAATGTGTGAAATATATATGTTAACGCATGAAATATTGCATGTTTAGTTGCTTGTTGGTATAATAATTGTTTTAGGACTGAGAATGATGGAAAGGACTAAAAGCGCAAAGATATTCCGTTAAATATACCAACGGCCGTCAAGAGAAGGATCTAGAAGAGAAGATTTAATGAAAAAAGCCAAAAGTGCGGTGCACTTCCATCAAGTGCGGCGTACTTCAAAGTGGGTTAATGCAATTTAATACCCAGGCCAAGTGTGGCGCACAAATTACCCTATGCGACGCACTTCGACCTGCAGTTATTCCAAAATCATAATGATTGCAATGATTGTGCAACCCTTAATTTTCTTAATTCCCACAACTGATGCCCCATCTTCAGCTATAAAAGGAGCACGAAATTTAGTGTTTTATCATCCCAAATCATTCTATCATCTCTAAATCAAAGAGTTCTTTCTAGTAAAGTAGTTTGGGAAGAGTTATAGGAATTGGAGTGAACTCCTTCATAAGTTCTCTAATTTCTGGTTGTATTTAAATCAATAGTGAAGCTATTTCTGAATCTAGCAAGAATTGTGACAGAATCATTGTTGGTTTTTATCACACCCCGACAATGGCAAAAACTCGGGAATGCAACATAATGATCAATCATAACATAAGATACAAAATAGAGAAAACTACATTGCATAAACTCCAAGTGCTATGAAGACCATCAACCTTGAACAAACTCAAGTGATGTCCCAAATCGCAACTAAAATCCACAATCTCTTACAATTATTCAAATGCCTACACAGGGGACCATAATCCAAACTTATCCAAAACATCCAAAACTAAAATCAAAATAACAACCAAGCAAGACTTCAAACGAAATTCCACACGGGTTACTTCTAAGACTGCTATCAAACACCAAACTACTCTTCTTTTACTTTATCTGAAAATGATACTCGAAAACGTCATTAGGTTTGACCTTAAACCCAAAAGCTGTGCCAATATTTAAACAGTGGACAATAGTGCAATATGACAGTGAATATATGCAAACAACCATAGCATCACCGCTAATCAATAACCATATGTCACTTACGCACCTAAAGGGCCTACCAGCTGGAGCACTAAAATTAAGGCAGGACCACACACAAACCTGGGTAGGCGTACCCATCCGCTCCAAACAATCATACAACACATAATATTCACATAGCAGTCATAAGCACATAACTTGTCCCAAAAATAAAACCACATTTCGCACAGATCAATTCAAAACATTTCAAAACACATTTGAGTATCATTTTCCCCCAACGGAAAAACCAGTAAAAAGTGGGGCTACGAGAACTCACCTCAAGCAAGTCTTTAGCAACCCAATCTCAATCACACAAGCAAATGCAACGACGCCCGCACACGACCTAGTCCAGTTAATGTCCCAATTTAATCATCTAATTCCAAAACAATCTTCACGTTTGATGCATAGAGTTTAGACGCGTTGTACAATTACCCAAAACAATTTAGTGGTGTGATGGTTGGCAACTTATTTTCACAATCATATCAATCTCATTCCCCAATAATACATACTTATACTATTTAGAGAAAATAGATAAGTAATATAAATAGATATTTATAATTAATAATTATAAATATATCTCAACAAGTCCATTCGGTACACCTTAGTCACTTCAAAATAATCATTATACGGTTGAAAATGAAACGTTTACTTATAATAAACACTTTAGAGAAATTTTGAGAATTTTTTTTTGTCTTTTAGTGAATTTATTAAATAAATAAAATAAAATAATTAAATATTATTTTATTATTTAAAATCAAAAATCATGTTTTTAAGAAATTCTCTAAGTATAAACTTTTTATGAAATTTCGACATGACTCGTACGTTTATACAACGTTTTCCAAGGTTTCAAACCTTATTTTCAATATTTTTCACAAATTCGACACTTTTCGAGAAAATTCCAAAATCTCAATCGTTAACGCTTACCAACATGTTTTTTTTCTGAAATATCGTTCAATATCACTTCGTAAATACATTTCCATTTTTAAAAGTCCATCAAAATTCTTATAACTACTACATATCGTTTATTAGGCCATAAGACCCAACAAGGGTCCATTAGGATATATTAAGTCCAAAATACTATTTAAGTCTAAAACCAAAGTCAGTTTACATATATAAGTATATACTTATATGTAAAAATAATTCGGACCACAATAAGGCCTTCTATTAAGCCGCGACTCATATAGACTTATTAGGTCGTGAGTCCATAAACTTTAAAAATACGTATATTAAGCTTGAAAATAAGCTAATAAGCTACGTATCGCATTTGGTTAATACCATAAGCCTCAAAAATAGTCCACAACATACGCCATAACACAAAAATAATCAAAATCACTTTCCTAGTGATTATGGAAAGTGGTTCGTGGCTTATAGCCCAAAATAAGCCAAGAAATAGCTTAAAAATAAGCATTCTAGCATCATATATTATTCAACCATCATGACCACAACATCAAAACTACAAAAAACTCTCTTTTTCCTTTTTATTTCACACGACCCAAACACCCTTTTTTCTTTCGTTTTGCTTCCAAAATATAATTTTTACAACGATCAACTTGTACAACTAACATCTATGCATCAAAATAAACCCAAAAGGACAAACAAAATTTAAATTTGAAAACTTATAAGAAAATCTTTAAATTTGTAGATTTCGACACGAACCGGACAACCCAAACGTTGTTTAAATGAATACCCAAACACTAGAATCAACCCCAAATATTTATGTCTTCATGTTTTCTTGATCAAAGTTCAAAAATTATAAGAGTGTGTGTGTGTGGTTCGGACGTGGAGAGAGCACACACCAAGGTGTGTGTGTTTTATTTTTTTTGAAATGATAAGGATTATGAGAAATGGTTTCTAGTAAATGGAATATAAGTGTACACCTTGGGACACATTAGCTAAAATTAAGCCTTATTGTCCCCTACTCTTACCCATAACCGGTCAAGGGATCCAAGGTGGTCTCGGGCCTTTCTTTTCGTGTCGAAATCACTTAAAAGCTCGTAAAACTCAACCGTAAAATTTACCCCAAAGTTAATTAGCATTTTTATTCACTTTAAAAATACTTTTCCATTAACCTAGAGTATTTACACGACATATTTTCACTTTACACCCTTCAAAACTCATTTGGACATTAACGGACGTGTCAGACTCGTTTTTCGGCATTTCTCAAAATTCACGGGTCAAACCACCCGGAATACACATAACACAATAATACCTTCCAAAAGGGATTATTAATCACAATAAACCACAATTCATCACATATCTCATAAAATCACCACCGTCAACACGGTACAAAAATCTGAATAAACTGACAAAAGTCAAATAGTCAAAGGACTATTAATGAAATATTTAGAACACAAAAAGGGAAAGGTTACAGTTTTTGGGTTCTATTTGAATATAAGGAAGAAGTTCTTAAAAATTTTGTGTGAAATTACTAATCTTTGCTCTTGCATTCGGTATAATCTTGTTAATCTTCTTAAATATAATGTATGTTGAATCTATTATGCTTATTATGTGTTTTGTTTCCATGATTATGGAGTAGTCTATCATGTTTGTTTGGGAATCATGAGGGTGTTATGGATCAAACTTGGATAAATTAATGATTTTTGGAATTAACAAATATGAACTTGATGTTTTATACTTGGATCCTTAATCATCATTTGATCACCACTTAGCGGATATAGGTCAAAAGACTCTGACTTCGTGTTTGGTTTCTAGTTGTTTGTCTATGAACAACTCGATATTAGCCTTGTGAGGATTGGCTAGTTAAATGATCATTAACCCAAGGATAAACAGGTTTAATGCTCAGCCTCATGTCTAACGAACTTGGTTGAACAAGTTTATATTTATTATTTTCAAAACGCGAATCGAACTTAAAGCATTTTTCGTAATTAAAAGTAAAGGCTGAAAGGATTTTTCATTATGAGAAATAAACAATCTTTTAAGTAAACTACCCGTTTCTTCAATCGATTATGCCAAAATTCATGAACTCGGTATCTTCCCAAGTTTGTTCTTATTTACTCTGGTCTCCCAAATAAACATTGTTTTTATATCTTGAATTGCATCCTTATCTTTAGATCATGACAGTCTATAAGATAACTTTTCGTAAAACGTCCCTACTTACTTAGAATTACCAATCCCGTGGAACAACCTGGTCTTACCTAAAAAGATTATACTACACACGCGTGTTATACTTTTACCCGTGTGTTTCCTTTTAATAAATCGGTATTTTCAGTCTTATAAATTTAAAGCTTTTGAAACACATCACATGTTTATTAGTACAACAAACATCAAATATACTGCAATATAATCACCAGGACTCTACGTATAATTGACATTAGACATAATAGTCTTTATACCACATTGAGCAGACCCCACATCAACCCTTGCACCAAATTGCACACTACTAGTTACCCCACATCCATTGTGACCCACATGGCCACATGTATCCATCCAATCATAGAATGGACAATAGCAGCAGTATGAACAAGATCCCATCAATGTTTTTGAACCATTAGACCATCCATCACAACAACGAGCATGTCCATAGCATAGCAGCACCCTCATTATTCATATCCCAATATGAACGATAAAGAGACCCATGTTTGATAACATCAAATATTTGATACTTTTTAGTGTCAATTTTCCCCTAAAAATACTTGCAATTGTCTTATAAATTCTTGAATTCGATACTTTTACGGTGAATTCGTTAGTTTTAGGTAAAATGATACTTTTACGGTTATTTTGTTATTTTCAGGTAAAATGCAAGTATGTGACAAGAAACACGGGAAAAGGAAGTAAAAATAAGGAAAACATGGATTTTTATGAGACTTTACGGCGTAACCCCTACGATAGTGTTACGCCGTAACCTATTCAAGGCAAGACAAGCCACCCAGCAAGATTACGACATACCCACAGGAGAAACTTACGTCGTAACATTAATATTATGGAAGGGTAAGTCATCCTAGTCAGCATTACGGCGTAACATGAATAATTAGTTATGCCGTAACATATTTTATGCCTCTGACCTGGAAAGCCTAGTCAGCACTTTACGGCGTAACGCTCTAGAAGGTTACGCAGTAACATATTCAAAATCTATAAATAGAGGCCTTATTCAGCCACTTCATCATCAACCATTCCACCACAGATCTAAGGGGTGATCAAGGCCTCCATAGCTCAAATAATTCCATAAGAAGTCCAAGGGAGATCACACTAAACTTACTTTTGTATTTCGTTCATAAACAACTTCTGTAAGAATTATGAGTTTTCCATCCATGATTGTCTTTATTAATTCTTACTTTGTTGTTTCCATGAGCGGCTAAGCACTTCAAGTTCTAGCCTAGTCATGAATCTACTATCATTATAATTCTTGTTTCCTGTTAAATCATGGTTTCGTTGGATATCCTTTTGACTATCGTGTAACCTTGGGTTTTGATAGTATTGCGGGTGGTTTATATCATGTTAATCTTGTTATTAGATTACCACTTGAACATGGGATTATCAGGGTATTAGGATTGGATGATTATTCCAACCCTAGTGTAGGAACTAACCCTATTACCGCCTCTATCACTTAATTTACTTAAAAAGCACAGGAACTCTTTTATAGAGGGTTAATAATCTGTATAGGTTATTAGACTAGTTCTTGGGATAGTTGGGATTAATCACTATGACCTGGTTGCCCTACCTTCATAACTTTTAGGAGATTCAGGATCGCAGGAATTATAGGGCAGACTAAAGATATCTATTCAGGTCTGTTGACTTTAGAAACCACCAATGAGACCATGATGTAACATTGCATAGGAAAACATAGTTAAAACGATAGTAATGTAATGGCTAGGCTAGCACTCTTCTCTCCTTGATATCTTCTGTCTCTTTTAATTTTCGCATATATACTTTCTTGTTTATCTCAAAATAAATCTTAAAACCACTTTAAAAACGTGACATTTCAAATTAAAACTAATTAATACTTAGCTCTTGGGACGACCTCGGATTTACCATCTCTACACTACTCGCGACCAGGTTCTCTGCCCGTTAGTGCGTTTGTAAAGGTAAAGCGAGTTTTATAAATTTAAAACTTGAATAAAATATATTTTAAAATAAAATACGCATCAAGTTTTTGGCGCCACTGTCGGGGAGCTAAAAATTAGTAATAATTTGAATTTTTGTATATATTGTATTCTTTTGTAAATATATTTTGCTAGTTTTTCTTGTAAGTTTTCAGATATGGGAGATGATGTAGATATCAATGCGCTCACCTTGGAGCAGTACCTGGCTTTAATTTATGATAACAATAGACCGGGCATAGTGAAACCCGAGATTGGCAATGATGTCGAATTTGAGATCAATAGTAATTTTATAAGGGAATTGAGACACAAACTTTTTGCAGGTACTGATGATGAAGATGCCCACGAACATGTGCGAAGGGTATTAGAAATGGTAGATCTCTTCCATTTCCCTGGCGTCACTCACGATGCAGTTACGCTTAGGATATTTCCTATTACCCTCAAGGGGCGGGCCTTGAGGTGGAAAAAAGGCTTCCAGCAAGAATGATCAGTACTTGGGATCTCCTTGAGAAAGAGTTCATCTGGCAATATTGTTCACCTTATAAAACTACCAAGAAATTAGAAGAGATCTGCAATTTCAAACAAGAAATGTATGAGACATTGTATCAAGCTTGGGAAAGGTACAATGATCTACTGTTTAAATGCCCGCAACACGATCTAAACAATCATCAGAAGGTTTAGATCTTTTACACGGGATTAGACATCTCTACCCGCAAACTGCTCGACTCTAGAGGGTTCATTACTCTGATGATACCAACTCAAGCCCTTAAATCAATACAAGTCATGGCAGATCATTCACATAATTGGTATGATGAAACAACCACTAAGAAAAAAATCAACGACAGCCCAGATAATATTGATGACATTCAAGAACGTTTCAAAGAGGCACATCTTACCAAGGAATGTCCTCTCAAAAAAGAGGACGAGGCAGTTGAGCAGAGTAAGTATATGAGATCCTTGGAGGAAACCATCATCAAATTATGTGAAGAATCAATTAAATAATAGGCTGCGGATGATGAATGGATTAGGAAGTCCATCAAAAACACAAAATCAAACATAAGGGCGCTTATAACTACGACAAAGAACATGCAGGAAAAAGCTTATCAATTAACCCAAACTGTCCTAACTAATACAGGTGAAAAAAGAACAATAATGGGTAAGGGAAACATGAAGGAGCTGGTTCCTCGTGACTTACCACGTACGCCGTTTATAGGAAATTTAAAGGAACAAATGGGTAACCCTTACAGAACTCACGTAACTATTTGCATGATTAAAAATCCTGGGGAAGTTCATAAAATGAAGGCCCAGAAGGATGAATGGGATATGGATGTCAGTTGGGACACTACAGTCAAAGATGTAGAAAGGCGTGGGCAATTTCTCACACCTACCATACACACTTTACCCAACCTTGAACCTGTAGTGCAACCATGTATGCCACTAGAACCAGTCCATGATAAGGAAAAAATTGTAATGGAAAAGGAACATGATTATGATATTCCTCTACATGATGGCGTAATGCAAGCTTTGACCCCTCAGATAGTTTACATCACACCGCTTGATGATGATTATGTAGCACCACCTACTAGTCCTACTTTGGATAAGCAATTGAATAAATTAGGGAAGGAGTGTTCTGATATTACTAGGGTTGCTGAAAAGGAAAATGGTAACCTTGTTAAGGATGTACAGGAGCTCTCAGATATTAAGACATATGATTGTGAGACCTTCATTCGGAAATTACTACACCAAGTAAGCAAACCATCACACGAAACTGGTAAGACAAAAAGGGAAATGAAATCTCATCAACGGTATGGTTCTAATTTATCATTCGCCTACCCAGTGGCAAGTTTACACCCTTATGGTGTTCACTGCTACTCTCGCTCTCGCTTGATTTTAAGTGAGGGGAGGAACACCCTATTACTTGGCAAATAAGAGTGGAGACAAGCTCGTGACTCAAACCAAAACAAGCGCTTCGTGGGAGGTACCCCATGCCTATCTTTTTATGTTTCATCTCTGCATATTAGTTGGTTTGTTTGTTTCTAACTTTGTTTTGCAGGTTCCAACAGCTAGGAGGCAAATTTCGAGAACATCTCGACCTTTAATTGTGTGGTAACAATGCTTTTACAACAGCAGTTACGGCGTAACATTTATGGTTACGCTGTAACCTCTTCATTTTAAACCCGCTCATGGTTACGCCATAAACTGGTAAAACAAAACTTTTTAAATTATCACATGATTACTGCGTAACCACCGGGGTTACGCTGTAACCTCTTTCTGAAAAACCTTAAAAAATTAAGTTTTAAGCATTGCTAAACCTTGTGATAAGTGTAAAATACACATATCTGTTTATACCTAAAAAGGCCCAATTAAACCCAAAACCATACTTAAAATGGCAAAAATATACTTGTGTTTGTGTTTTGTGTGTGCAGGTACGGATATATCAAAAATCATAAGAAAATCGTCAAAAATGGGCAAACACGGACACGAGAAACGGAAGAGCACAAGAGAAGCCAAAGATTCAGAGCCGGAAGCCAAATTCAAAAAGTCAACCCTGGTCAAACCTCAGTCAACAAAAGTCAAAAACAAAAGGACAAAAACTCCAATGTCTCCATTTAAGTCCCTCAAGTTCCAAAAGTTGCACAAATGGTCCCTAATGCTTAATGGGCCTTAACTTATAAAAACCTACCCGGCCCAAATGCCCTAAACCCATTTCCCTTTCATAAAAGTCCAAGGACTAAATGTGCCACTTCTGAAAGTCATTTTTCACTATAACTTGTGATAACCAAAGACAAGGACTGAATTTGTCAAATGACCAAAGCTTAAATTCTATTTACCCTGAGTTAGTTAAAATGGGCGCCAAAACCATGGGAACTGTTCATCCATCGTCTTCCTTTAACCATTCAGTCAAAACAAAGGGTAATTCCTAATTGAAGGGTACAAACGATAATTGAAGGCCCCTAATTCATATTGGTGGGGTCAAATCAGACATATCAAGCTCCTATTGGCCAAAGCGTGCAAGTAAGGATCGTGTACAAGCAAAGAAGTATAAGGGATGTTGGTTTTTACACTGAATCTACTCTCAAAAGAAGCACAATTGAATCTCAAACAGATTGCCACGTTGGCAATCCATGATTAGCTAATGATCAAAGGCCATGATTGGAAGGAGCGTGGGCAAGAAGGCACTCCTAGAAGGTTCTCTACAAGGCTATAAATAGCTCACAATTCACACACATTCACCACCTAGTTTTTAATTTTTTTCACCTTTTAAATTTTCTAGTTTTTTAGCTTAAATATTAGTTAATTTCAGTATTAAGCCATTTGTAATTTTCCTTTCAGAAATGTAATGAAGCTTTTTAGTTTAAGGAAATTAAGTTTTTCTGTCATCATTCTCTATTTACATTCATAAACTCTTTTACTTAAGCCACTTTTACTTATAAGCTCATATAAGCTCTCTCAAGTCTATAAGCTTGAGATAGAGCTTGTGAAATCAAGTTTTTAATCCCTACTTAAGCCTTAAAATCATAATTAACTAGCTTACCTTGAACTTATTGGAATTTGGCTTATGGAAGGAGAGTCAATTGTGGAAGGACTCCCAAGGACTATTATTGGCTTATCTATAATAAGCCAAAGCTAGTAGATAAGCTCTAAGAGCATATTAAGCTTCTGACAAGCTGAAGCTACTTGTAAGTTTGCTTTTAAATTCCTTTGTCTTTAATTTCTAGTTTAATTGCCTAATAATTGCTTATTAATTTAGATTTGCTCATTTGCTTATTAAAAAGTGCTCATCTGTTTTCTAATTGCTAATTTGAGTTTAATATTGTTAATTAGTGCTTATCCATCATCTGTTTTTAGCTTAACTATTTTAGATCATAGTAGTTTCATTCGTGTCTTAAAATCCATATAAAAAACCAAAAATATAGCTTAAGTAGTTTAGCTTATTGTTAATGGCTTATTGAAAGCTTAGGATTGCTTATTTAGCTTATTATTAGCTGTGTAATATCTGGTTTCTAAAAAGTGTTCACTAGTTTTCAAATCCATTAGTTTTTTCAAATCTGTCATGAACCTAAAGGGGTGTTTGGAATAAGGATTGTTGACCTTTAAAAGTCAAAATGACTTGTGCAATTTGTGTGGGTTAGTTTTGTTATCAGTTTAGACTAGTAGTAATTAAGTTTTAGAAGTTAGTTTT